>CM052703.1:3417328-3430052 GCA_028551405.1 Uromys caudimaculatus
AACTAGCACACATAAACACAATCTTTAAGATTTCAAATGACTTTGTGTCCAGCACCTGGGAGAGCCTTGTAACACTTTATTACCTTTCAACTTAAACATGTCCCGTCAAACGCAGGCGCTAGTATTTAGTTTAGTTGTATTAAGGTTTTGAAAATACTATTGGGAATCCACAAAAGTAGTGAATATATAGAACTAATTATAAAGGTTAAAATTATAATAATATATTTTCTTGCCCATATAATTGTGCCTATAACACAAACAGTAAAGAGTTTTAATTCAACATTCTTACTAAAATGATCAAAGGCTTTATAAAAACCAAAATCATATGAACTAAACTGAAGCTGGGATACTGAAAGCAATCAAATACGTCCCAACTTGTATTTCCCAAAGAATATTCCAAGAACAGAAATAGAACCATATCGGGGCACTCTTTAGTCTGTAAAGCTCTCAGGATGACCAAAGAGCTGTCTGTTACTCTGAAATGAGAGAATAAAAACCAAACAATTTTATTTATTTAAGTGTTCTTGCTTTATCCATAGAAACAGTGTTCACACGCTGCCTATCAGCACTCCTACAAGTCAGTGCTCCGCAGATTACAATTGCGGGGTGTGTGTGTGTGTGTGTGTGTGTGTGTGTGCGCGCGCGCGCGCGCGCGCGCGTGCGAGCGCAAACATGTTGTATGTTTGCAGCTTATTCTAGGTTTTTTCTTTGATGTTAGACTGCATGCCCTAGGAAGTCTGGCCAGGAGCTTTGCAGGACTCTCCTATGCCCTATGGAGATCCAGAGCTTTGCGGGACTCTCCTATGCCCTAAGGAGGCTGGCCCCGAGCTGTGGGACTCTCCTATGCCCTAGGGAGGCTGGCCCCGAGCTGCCGGACTCTCCTGTCTCCACCTCCCACCTCACCTGAGCCATGGATCACAGATCTCAGGTTCTGGAATCCAAGCTCAGGTCCTTAAGCTTACAGTCTACCGCCTAAGACATCACCCCAACCCTGGAGGTCACATTTTTTAAATCTATAACAAAGACCTGTGCATGATAACAGACTGCCAATTTCATGTGTTATGGTTAATTTAAGAAATGTGCATAATGGTGAATTCACCAATACAAAATGGTATAAAATCACTTTCAAAGTGATGTTTGCCTATATAACTTGAAAAGGTTTTATAAGAATTCGATGAGGTTTACTACAGAATCATCTTGTGTAATAAATGAATAATTAGATCTACTGGAAGTTAAGCAATGTGCTTAAGATTCATTAGAAAACTTTTGTCTTTCCGTTATTTGGCTTATGTGTATATGAAATTTCCTGTTAGAAGGATTTTGAGACATTGCTCTTTTCTTGGAAGCGGGGTGACTTACACAGGCTCAGGGTCTCAATAAGAAAACTAATGGAAATGTTAAAGTCTACCAATGAGTTCAGGTGTTTGGATGTCAATCATCCATCTAACGCAAATACACATAATTTATATTGCTGGCTATCTATAAACTGTGCATCGATATTGAGAACACGTTACATTGTTTTGATTCATGCTTATAGGTCCAGAATATCAGCAATAATTAACGCAATGGAGACCTTATTAAGACAGCTATACTCCAAAAGATGTAAAATAAAATATATAGAAATTCAGACTTTCCATATTGTTAAAATATGTAATTGTTCAATGGCCAAGAACAATATGCCATCTTATTAAAATTTAAAAGCAAAGAAGCAATTATTGCGCTGGCACCACACCAGATTTCTCTGAGTTCTGAGGGCAGCATATTCAACATTCAGGAATAGCATGCCAGGCCATACTTCGGGTGAGAAGACAGCAAAGGTGTGAGCTCAGTGACTGGGCAAGAAAGCAGATGTGCTAAGAGCCAGTCAGCACTGCAGGCCAGCAGCACTTCAGCTAGGTCATGTGACCCAGCAATCACTCCAGTGACTGGTGACATCACTGCTGAAGAGAGTAGCCTGTGGGATTTGTAACAGGCTCATGTGAGAAGCTCAATAGAGACTGGATTCTCGTGTGCACAGCTCATGTGCACAGCTCATGTGCACACCTCATGTGCACACCTCATGTGCACACCTCATGTGCACTCCTCATGTGCACTCCTCATGTGCACACCTCATGTGCACACCTCATGTGCACACCTCATGTGCACTCCTCATGTGCACTCCTCATGTGCACACCTCATGTGCACTCCTCATGTGCACAGCCATGCCTTCAGCAGTGGAAACTTATAGCACTTAATCCTTGCTATCCTGCAGCCAGCACCGGACACAGATTACCAAATGACGGTAAAGCCAGAACCTCACATCATGAGTTGATAGCATCATCAGTAAGGTAAGATGGAAGATAAAATAAAAATGATCAAGACCACAGGGACCAAGTACCCCGCATAAGCAGGTAGCTCCGACCTCTCACCCAGCATGGCTACACCACCATCCCTCCTCACCTTACAGCTATAACTGTATGGTGAGTCCGAATAAAAAGAAGAGAAAAATGCAAATGTGCCAGCTTGACAAATATTTAAGTACAAATCGAATGTATTAATAATCAACACAAAGTTAATATCATTTGCTTACATGTAGTCTACTCCGGTTCTTACACTGCAAAGCCTAGGATATTATTATTATCTTTGGCTGCAATCTGAAAGTATATTTTCTGCCAAGAAGAAAATAAGCTTCTAGAATTGCCAAGTTATTATCTCTTCATAATCAGTTTAAGCCTAGACAATTGAAAAGAAATTCTACACAGAATTGACATCTTTAAATTGAGAGAAATACATTCCACAGCAACATAATAAAGACAAGAGTAAAATATGTTCTTCAGAACACATTTTTAAAAGTTCTGCTGCAAGGCCTTCAGTGTACAAACCAAACACTAAATACACAGAAGATCCCAAGATTAAAGTTACTGGTCATAAACTCAAATTTTAACATCCTGCACCTTCAGAACTATTTATTCATGTGTGTGTGTGTGTGTGTGTGTGTGTGTGTGTGTGTGTGTGTGTGTGTGTATGAGTGTATAAAATTATTTGAAGAACTTTAGGTGAAATTCTAATAATAATTTAATTTACTGATTATGTAGAAAATAATCCAGGTAAGAATACATTTGTTGGCTAATTTTTCTACAAATTCCCATGGTTTCCATGAAAGTATGCATCTGTAATTCTGTAAGAATTCTGTTAGTACTCTAAACTACTCACAATATTTAATATTCCTGGAGCTGGAGAGATGCTCAGCTGTTAAGAGCACTGACTACTCTTCTAAAGGGACCTGGTTCAATTCCCAAAATCCACATGGCAGCTCACAACTGTCGGTAACTCCCACTCCAGGGCATCCAGGGCCTTCCTCATTCCTCCGCAGGCACCAGACACATAGAGGTGCAGTGACATACATGCAGGCAAAACACTCATACACACACATACAAAGTCACAGTTGTTTTAAGTACTGTGCTTTCTGTCAGTTTTAATAGTGTGGTTGAAATATGATACAAAGAGCCAACAGGTTGTATATACACAGGTTGAAAGAAGGCAGATGTAAAGAAAAAATTTAATCTCTTTTATATTTTTGTAATGGAAAGATAAATTTTCTACAGCTGCCAAGTGTTTTTCTGCCTACCTCATAACTGTTGGTGATCAAATAAGGTTTGTTTACACCTTTAGGAGTCAAGACTTCCTTAACATTCTAAAGGTAGCACAGTGCTGTCTCAATGACCTCGATCCTGCAGCTCCTTGGGATTTTGTTCTCTGCTAGTCAAAGGAGCATCACTACCTGTCTCCCAAACTTGAGATGATTTCGTGTGTTTTAACAACAAGAACAAAAATTATATTCTCTGTTGGCTTCAGTGGTCCTCATATAAGAAACTGTATGTATAAATTTAATAGTCATAATTTTGTTCCTAGAATAAGTCCTACATTGTGGTATTTTGAAACAGCGCTAGATTCTATTTGCCAGTGCTCTGTGTGAGATGAGTGTCTTCTCGGCTGCTTTCCCCACCTGCATCCTCCAGAGTTTACAAACACTCCTCTAGGTACATGCTTTCTTTCTAGAATACTTTGTAATTTTCATATCTAAAACAATTTCTGGCCAGGAATAGTGGCTCACACCTCTAACACTAGCACTCGGGACCTGTGACAAGATCACTCTGATAAGACCAGACTGTGTTTCAGACAGCACACAGGACAGCCTGTGCAACAAGAGTGTACAAGAGAGCCTGAAGTATAAATGAGACCTTTCTCAAAGGGAGGGGGAGGGAGGGAGGGAGAAGGAGGAAGGGGGAGGAAGAGGGGGAGAGGGAAGAGGAGGGGGAAAGGGAGAGGGAAGGAGAGAGAGAGAGAAAGGAGAGAGAGAGAGAGAGAGAGAGAGAGAGAGCGCTAATACCCCACAGGCAAAGTACAAAGTCTCTCAAACTGCTTGCAGTAGTTAGGAGAATGGGATTTCAATGTTCATGTATCATTTATTTCACTCCTTGACTTTCCTTCTGGGCTTCACTACTTCATGGTCATTTTGAGGGTGAGTCACAGTAAAATGCAAATATGCTCTAAAGAGTGTAATCAAATCCACTGATGGTTACTGCGGGTGTCTTTGTTACATGGATAAATGGATTAAGACTCTTCCCAACTAAAAGAATGTTCAAAGTTTTCCTGTTATAACAGGGCTGAGGAGGGGGTAGTGTAGTGGTGGATTAAAAATCTCTGAATTAAGGCTTTACTTCAGATGTGCAACTCGTGTGACTGGGTTTAGTGACAGCGAGCTGCAGGCTCGCTCCACTCCGTAAGTGTGTACTGTAATACACACTACATAGACAATGAAAGCCTGTACAGAGCCAAGCACTGCAGGGAGGCTTAGGCAAACCTGGCTGCCCACTTCGACAAACTGAGAGGCAACATTTTCTCTTCTTTATTTTGATTTTTTTAGAGGGTGGATGGAAAGGAAGAGGGAAGAGGAGGAAGCAGCAGGTAGCTGCGGGAGCAACTATTGTTTCCCTTATCAGATTCCAAAGAGAAAGATGACACTTAGGCCAAGGATGCAAAGCAACTTAAAAAAAAAAAAAAAGTAGTTGGCTGATTCCCCACAGAAGTGGCATGAAAGCTCTGAGGGTTTTCTTGACCTACAAAGTAACAAACTGACTCTTTCAGGTGGCTGGCTCAGAGACATAAGCCATGAAAATACGGTAAAAAATAATTAGGAAATATTGACTAATAAAACCTCCAGGAAATGAAAATATATGTGAGCACAAAGAGCAAGCCAGATGGAATTTTCAGAACTTTGTTCGAACATTCCAAAAAACAAATAAGTAGATTATTTAATTTGCATTTACGATTTTTATCGTGGAATTATGGCTTACAGGGCTGTATCCATTCTACATGATTCATATATAACACTCCATAGGGTTGTACAGAATCATGTTTGCTATGCTTCATGAACCAGGTAAGTGATATGTTAACTCTGCTGTATAATAAAACAATTAAAATATACATCATTATTTTACCAATACCAATTAAAACAGTACTGCTGAAAATATGGACTTGTCGTCCATTTTTAACACTCTTTTGTAATCACTACCAAGGAATTAAAGCCATACGTGAAACCACTGCGTTCTGAGAATTCAGACCTGGAAGCACCGCTAACTAAATGGGACGGAGTTTCTGTTTCCTGCCGAATGCAAGACGCTGTCCCAGGAACCCTGCTTCTCTGACTGGTTCCAAAATCACCCAACTCGGGGTTCACATCTTCATCTTTCTATTATGGAAATAAAAAAAATTAACTATTGTCTTTCATTTTGTTTCAGACTTTTATCTGAACTCTAACAGGAATCCATCTTTACCAGGAAAATATATGTAATTTTAATCTTGGAAACTGGTGCCCTTGCAACTCTCTACAGACAACCCTGTCGTTAACAATAAATAACAAAAGGACTAATTAAAACTTCAGATTCTAAAATCTTAGTTCAAGCTAGGTTTGCAACTAAAACACCAACTAATGTGTCTTGCCTGCTAAGAGTCATGGCTGACCAAGGTCATTCACTAGCTCTGGCTGTATTTCAGACACTTTTTATCTAATTCTTTAGTGTTGTGTCTGTGTGCCAGCGCCCACAGAAGCTAGAGAAGATGGATCCCTCTGGAACAGGAAGTACAGGCAGGAGGAGCCACCCAACATAGGTAACCCAAACTTGGGGCCTCTGCCATTCTTAACCAACCCATCTCTCCTGCCCCTCCCACCACTTTCTGAAGATTTTTGTTTACGTTAACTATATGTGTGTTGTTGGGGGGGGGGGGGTGCACTTGAGTGTGGTTGGCCATAGAGGACTTAGAATCCTCTGGAGCTGGAGTTACAGGCAGGTGTGAGCTGCCAGGATGGGTGCTGGGACTTGAACTTGAATCATCTACAATGCCTGTTCTCTTAACCACTAAGCCATCTCCCACCCCGTCAGTCACTTCTGGAAAAGACAGCTGTTAAGTGACTAACAGTTGGGTTATATACACTTGGTTTTGATTTTCCCAACAACCTTCCCAGGGCGCTCCAAGGGGCAGACCATAACATTTTGAAAATCAGCATCATATACCAATTAAATCTTTACCATACACAATCTAATGTGCAGAAGACAAGGTTATATTTCCAACAATTAATGATTTCATTATATAAAACTTACACTGGCGTAAGATTGAAACTGTGAATCTTAGAACAATGAAAAATTAGTATTGGCATAAATTTGTTTAAAACTCCCGTAACCACCTCAGATGCATCGCGTTTAAACGTGACAAGGAATATGCCTTACACATGAAGGAAAACATGGTTTTAAAATACATTTTCTACTTGGTTCATTATAATGCCTACCTTTGCTTCCAACGAACAATAACTACTTCGAAATAAACTTTCTTTTGTGTGAAAAATAATACAATGTCACCAACAAGAAGAATATTTGCTTCAATCAATCCAGAGCATTAAGAAATAAGCACTAAGTCTACGTTATCGTACCATACGGAACATTATTAGACCCGACCATCAGTGTGGCCTAGTCAAGCAGCCAGACGCAGGTCTTAGAATGATGGCCGCCATACTCCTCTAGATCAGTCCCTGTCACTCCTGCCTGATAGCTGAGTCAGTGACACTGACACAGACCTTTACAGAGGCTTCAGGCTTTGTACGAAAACCCTGCAACAGTATCTAGCACTCAAAGTTTAATAGAATGCTGATATTCCGACCTCTCCAACTGTTTCTTCCTGAAACAAAACAAAACTGGTTTTTTTTAACCCTCTGTAAGCTTTCTTGACACATAAAACTGAAATATAATCTTCAGTAATAAGGAAGAATAAAAACGGGTTCTCAATATACCACTTACAAAATAACTCAGTTGTAAACAGTTCATTAAATTACAAGCACTGTGTAGAAGCTCGCTGGAAAAAAAAAAATCTAATGTAAAAATTCAAAAGCCCACTTGGTGGATGATTTTTAACAGTAACAATGACACCCTATTCTGTTGCTTTAAAAAAAAAAAAAATTCACAGAAGAATGTGCATGAACAAAATTAAATAAATCAAGGCTTCCTTTTGCTCCCGACAGATACGCTCACTGCCTCACCACCAGGCAAGGGATCCCTGCCAGCTGGATTCACCGTCCCGCCAACCTATTTTGTTCTGGATCTCGGACAATAACTTAGGCGATTTCTACAAGCTCATTGTAAGGAACCTCTTTTATTATTATTTCAGAGGTAACATTTCCCTTATTTAAGACTGAATAACCACAAACTCACTTAGCATTCCTAATGTGATTAATGGCCACTTCTTCCAGCAAACTTAGAACAGCATCAAGACCAAAGCGCTTAGTAACTGTCAGCTGACCACATGAAATAATCTAACAAAGCAGACTGTGTACCTTTAGGATGTTAAGGAGTAAAGTCATCTGACATCTAATTAGCCTCCTTTATTTTTACACATCAAGCAAATAGCTTCGGATTTGATATAGTACTTTATTTGTAACATCAATAAAAGACGCTCTTGTGCCCTGCCAAATATATTTTAAGTACCAGCTAGCTTTCAGCGATAACATGACAAATACAGGAGCAATACTTTCGCTGCCATGATGTACTGGAGAGTCAGATGCAGTATTTCAGTGAGTGCATCCTCCCATAAGGAGAATCAACAAGAACACGGCAGAGTGAACAAAGGCGTGCCTCAGCGCTCACTGCAGCTCGCTGGAAGGCCTCATTCGGCCTGTCTCACTCGCAGGTACATCCTGGACTCACCCTGTCTCCTCATCACATTTCATTACCTCTCTGTCCACATTCCTTTCAATGAACTTCCCTCTCATACTCAGTAAATATATTCGGTATATTTAATACAAAATAAGTTTTGTTCATCCCTGCTAAATATAGTGATTGAATTCTTACTGTCTTATTTTTCATAGTTTGATGGTATTAAATATCTACCCATCATTAAAACGGATGCAGTATAAGACACAAGAAGCTTATACAATTTTCAAATAAGGACACAACAGTCAAACGCTTCTAAAGGTCAAAGGTCACTCACTCCTGTAATTCTCTTCTGTCTCCGATACTAACTCATCCCTTCACGTCTGATCTTGGCTCTGTGTGACCACTGTGCTGGAATTAGAGAAAACCCGATTCATACTCTATCGCTAAGCTAATCTCTAAAATGACATATAAGCATGCTGTCAGTCTATTTGAGAAAGTTGTCTGGTATTTTCCTCTTTGTACAATCCTAACAGATACATACCTATGTCATATGCCAGGAAATCGGCAGAAAAACATTTTGCACCGTTACTCAAGGAAGTATCATTATGGGTATTTCCTCCAAAAATAAGCATAGCTCCATTGATAAGGACAGCTGAATGAAGGTATCTGGCAAACCCACTTTCTTTCAAAATAGTCCTACAGAATAAAATTTAAAAATGTATTACAAAGGATAAAGAGACTTCCCTGATTTTATAAATATTGACTTCGTAGATAAAAATTTTTCTGGAAATTAATAAGGGGAAAATACATATATTTTAACAACTTGTAAATAACTTCAAAGCTTCAATATTTTTAAAGAATATTTGTAGAATCTCAATATCTCAAGTGCTTTGAGGAAGCACAATATAGATAGAATTCTTAATACTAATAATTTATATTTTGAATAATTTTTTCACTTTTGGAGGTAGGAAACAAGTCTACCGCAAAGGAAAGAACCAAAACACCATGACTTTTTCACGCTAAGACAAGCAAAAAGTTAAGTATAATAAATGTAGTCCAAATTACATTGTGTTAAAATTATAAAATTGATAAGGACCCCCTAATGAGCCTTTCTGTTTACTTAAAATTTATACACAAAAAATGCAGATACCGTAAGTCAAAAACTCAATGAATTTCCATAAGATGAAGATTACCAAATAATCAGAACCTGGATAGAACATAACTATTTTTATTTCAATGACCAGCTCTACTTTAGGTTCACAAGGATTATACTTATTTGCGTTTAGGTTCTTTTGCTCAAGATTGTCTTTAGATGCATCTACAATGTTTGAGTGATTGAAAACTGCACATAGGGGCTGGAGAGATGGCACAGCAGTTAGGACACATCAACGCCAGGCAGTGCCAGGGGCATCTGGGAACTCTGGCCTCCACACACACCTGTGCTCGCTCACCCACACCTGTGATCACACATGCACCTGTGCTGGCTCACACACACCTGTGATCACACGCACACCTGTGTTGGCTCACGCGCACCTGTGATCACATGTGCACCTGTGCTGGCTCACGCGCACCTGCGCTCAGGCGCACATGCACGCACACACTTAAAAATAAATCCTTGGAAATACGTTTTTCAGAAACAGTAAAATTTACATAAAGTACTATAAATATATACTCAGAATTATAAATTTCTCCTAATAAACCAATATATAAAGATGAATAGTAATATAAATTAATACTTCATGACAATTATGATAAAAAATATAAACACAGTAAGAATGTATAAAATCGTTTGTTTGTATCTAGTCTCTAAAATCATGTTTTTTAATGTTAAATGAGAGGACTCCCAGAGTGACAATCTGGATTCCGCGGTCTCTCCAGGAAAAGATCCTTAATTAATACAAAAGAGTTTTAATGTCTCAGAAAATGTACGATCTCATAAAAATCTATGAAGAGCAACATTGTACACTTACTCAGGAATGTCTGCTAAGCTGGGGTTAGGAGTGTCAACACGGATTCTCACCAGGTAGCACAGGCCTGTGATGCCAGCGACTTAGGGGTCTAAGACAGCAGAACAGGGGTGTGGCTAGGAACAGAGAGCTCAGTCATAGGGCACCTGCCTTGCCTACACAAGGTCACAAGTTCAGTCCCCTCTTCCAGGGTAAGGAGAAAAGGAAACAGCAATAGTGTATTAAATCAGGTGTGTTACTATTTCTTCCCAGTATCTCCTCACCATGGATGGACACCAGTTCAGAAGGACAGATCTCTAACCCTGAGGGTTGCAGCTGGGGGAACGAAGGGCTTCATCCCTCGGTTCCGAGTTCGGGTCAACCATATGTTACTGAGAACATTAGGTCACCATAAATCTCATCCTTCTCATTCTTACCTAAGTTCTATTCCAGGAAAAAGTCAGAGAAGTCTGGAAAAAACTACAAAATTCTGATTTTAAAAAAGCTCAAGCACTTGGGGGGCAGAGAAATGTGAATCTCTGAGTTTGAGGCCAGTCTTAACCACATAGCAAGCTCCAGGGAGCGTACTTAAGCCTTGCCTCAAAAAATATGTAAACAAACAAATAAATAAAATTAAAAGTCTCTAAGAGACTTTTGGAGAGATACTAAATGCACACGAGTATGAAGACTAATCTTATCAAATGTCAGTTCTTAAGCTGATCTAGAGATTCAATTTATTGTCAATCAAAATCCCAGTAAGTTATCTAAATTATGGACAGTACAGACAGACGGTAAGATTTCCATGGGAAGGTAAAAAGCTTAAATTAGACAATATTAGGGGCTGAGGAGACCTCTCAGCAGTTAAGAGCACTTAGTGCCTAGCAGAGATCCAGGTTCAGGTTCCAGAATCCATATGGTGGCTCACAACTGTTTATAACTCCAGTTGCAGGGTATCTTGTGCCTCTTCGGGCCTCCGTGGACACGTGTACATAAGCTGTGCACAGGCACAGATTCAGGCACACAAACTTAAATAAAAAAATATTTAAGAACATTAAACTAAATTAATATTTAAGAAAAAATGCTTAATAAAGTCAAAGGAATGACTGCTCCTGCCCTCAATGTTTACTATGATCTACAGTAACCAAAGCAATCGGTTACTGACAAATAACAGAATGGACGAGAGGGCCCAGAAACAGAGCAACAAGGATATCAAATATCCAACTGACCTTTGACAAGGAAGCAAAAATTGTTCCATGACGAGAAGATAGTATACCCACGAAGCACTACTGCAGTTACTAAACATCATAAACAACAGAGAGAAAGATTTTAGACCCAAACTAAAGACTCGCTGTTGAATACGTTCGCAGTAAAGAGCGCGCCCTGCCAGTGTGGAGACAAGACTTCAGAACCCATATTAAAGCCGGTGAGAGACCACTGTGGAGCAGAGGCAGGAGCAGGGCATTCTAGAATAAGCTAGCTAAAATGGCCGAAACGGGAACTCCAGGTTCAGCAATGGATCGTGTTTCTAAACATACTGTGGGGCACAAAAGAGAACAACTCATGAAGGAAGTCAACCTCAGATCTCCACATTGCGGGCATAAACACACGCACGTACACATGCTCACATCTCCATGCACACATGCATGAACACGCAGGCATGTATGTATACCACATACATATACGTCACACTGATGAAAAAATTAATGGAGAATAAATAGTAAACGTGTTGGGGATTGGTTCTAATGCTATGTGTGTTCATTCGGCTCCCAAAATCCCTGCGCGTCCAGACTCTGAGGGTCCGTGCCCCTAGTTGGCCCTCATTGGTGAGTTAAGTTACCGGCAGCCAATGGTTGGCCAGGGAGACGGAGGAGGGATTTTAGGATTCCAGGGAAGGAACAGAGGAGGAGGAAGAGGAGATTCCACCATGAGGAGGACGGAGGACCACAGCAGGAAAAGGTGCCAGAGGGAGAGCCTGCCGACAGGTAGGTGCACAGGGAAGCAGCCCCAGGAAAGCTGCCCAGCAAGGTCCAGGGCAGCAAAGATAAAATATAGATTTTAGAAAGTGATAACTCAGGAATATTTAAGGGGAGTGTGTGTTAGCCACGTGGAGTTAAGAAGCGGCCCACCCATTGGGCTGCTTAGGGCATATTAAAAATAAGCCGGCGTGGGGGGGGGGGAGAGTGGGGGGGGCAGAGAGGCAGAGAGAGAGAGAGAGAGAGAGAGAGAGAGAGAGAGAGAGAGAGAGGCTTTCATCCAGGGGACTCCAAGGCATTGGGCGGTTGCCAGCCACCGGCAGGGAGTTCAGAGCATATTAAGGATTTACCGCTGCATAAACATACATGCAGAATATGGTAAACACCTAGAGGATAACGTGGGAGAAGATCTAGGAACTCAGTTTGATGGTGAATTCTTTATAAGCACCAAAAAGCACAAATCACGAAAATAAATTGATGAAGCCGGGCAGTGGTGGTGCACGCCTTTAATCCCAGCACTTGGGAGGCAGAGGCAGGTGGATTTCTGAGTTCGAGGCCAGCCTGGTCTACAGAGTGAGTTCCAGGACAGCCAGGGCTACACAGAGAAACCCTGTCTGGGGGG
>CM052703.1:3436214-3516214 GCA_028551405.1 Uromys caudimaculatus
CCACCAGGGAGAAAGGAGAGGACTTTGGGCCTGAGGGTGCTAGTGGCCCCAGTAAAAGGGAATGTCAAGGTGGGAATATGGGAATGGGTGGGCGGGTAGATGGGAGGAGGAATTCCCTCACAGAGGCGGGGAGGGGGAGGGGACACGGGGTTTCCAAAGAAAAGGGGAATCATCGGAAATGTAAATAAAGTATCAAAAAAAAAAAAAAAGTTCTATTTATCAAATAATATGAAATGAGCCGGGCAGCGGTGGCGCACGCCTTTAATCCCAGCACTTGGGAGGCAGAGGCAGGTGGATTTCTGAGTTCGAGGCCAGCCTGGTCTACAGAGTGAATTCCAGGACAGCCAGGGCTACACAGAGAAACCCTGTCTCAAAACACCAAAAAAAAAGAAAGAAAGAAAGAAAGAAAGAAAGAAAGAAAGAAAGAAAGAAAGAAAGAAAGAAAGAAAGAAAGAAAGAAAGAAAAAGAAATGAACAGAAAGACAATCCATATTATTGCAAAATACTAATAAATCAATATTGCAAAGAGATATATACAATCTATCCAATATAATAAAATGGACGGAATATTTGCCCAAATTTTCAAAGAAGTATTATGTGACAATAAATATGAGAAGATGTTCTACATTATTAGTAAAGAAGAAACTGAAAATTGAAATCTAAACTGGAGGGCAGAAGACATGGCTCACTAGTGAAGTACCTGTCTCAAAGGAAGCAAGAGGCAACCTGTGACTCGGGGGATGAAGGATGGAGAAGAGCAAATCCTTGGAGCTTGCTGGCTCGTCGGCCAAATCAGTAAACTCCAGGTTCAGGGAGAGACCCTGTCTCAAAAGTAAGGTGGAGAATAAAGTAGACACTCAATGCAAATGTCTGACCTCTGTATATATGCACACACATGTGTACAGGCATATGTGCACGCACAAAAGTATACACACTATCCACACAATATATAAATAGATGGATGGATGGATGGATCGATTGATCGATCAATCAATCGATAGATGATAGCAAAATAAAACAGAACAAAACAAAACCTGGGCACCATTTCCCACAATCAATAGCAACAAAAAAGAAGTTTTTTAAGGAAACAATATGAAATCTTGGGACGACAGTACATAGGTGTGAGAAGCTCTCATTCATCAGTGGTCAGAAGGCAAATGAGCAGACATCCAAGTTGGAATATGGTTTGGGTAAAACTGAGTGTAACGCCATTCCCTAGAGCCATGAATTTATACTCTAAGTAACCGAATTAGGAAGACGGGCATACTGACTAACAGACTAAATAAGAGCATCAAGACCACGGTTGCTCACTCAAGCCAAATGCTCAGACACGGCTGAAAATGCTCGTACTTTACACCTCACCTCAGAGCCACACAGTCCTACCTACCCACAATCCTTCACTTCCCTCGCCCAGCCCTCCCCCTCCTCCCACGTGATCCATATGTCATCTCTTTTCAACTCAAACCTCCTGTAGCTAGCCTCCTGTTCTCAACCAATGACTTTTATTCACTGAGAAAGTAGAGAACTGAACGTTGTATAATTTCTCACCGCCTTTTCTGGATTTGTGGTCATGTGTCTGCCGACTCTCCTGTCACTAAGAACAAGTGCCTGCTCCTCCTCGGTGCTCCCTCCCACTGCTGCTTTTGCAAACACTCCTCTAGCAAAGTGCTCCCTTCATAGTGCTCCCTTTCTTCACAGTGCTCCCTTTCTTCCTGTTTTTTACGTGTTTGATCAGTCCTGGGACAGGCTACAAACAATTATTTCTTTAACCTTAAAAAGAGACTCTCTTGACCCATTTCTCTAACCATTATCACTATTAATACGTTCCCTTTACATTTCAGCTCCTCAAAAAGCTATTCATAGTTTTTCTTTTTTAACCTCATGAGCAGCTTGATAACCATTCAGCAAAGCATTTGTTGGAAGGGGTTCAGACGTATAAGTATGGTCAACAGCATCAACTTAAATATGGCTTAATAATAGCAAACTTAAAAAACTGAGTTGTCTCCAAAATCTCTGACAGGTAACTAGGTTTTCAAAATCTAAGGCCCTGCTATTACACACACACACACACACACACACACATACACACACACACACACACACACAGAGAGAGAGAGAGAGAGAGAGAGAGAGAGAGAGAGAGAGAGAAAATGTTGACAGGCTCCTACTGTCAGATATGACAGTTATACAAACAGCATCATGAACTATCTCATTAAAGAAGGTTAATCAAAGCTATAATGATATCAGATCTCTATGACAACGTTGAAGCCCTCTGGAAAGGACAGCATCAGTCAGTACAACATATAGACAAGATAAAAAGAATCAACTCGGAGGAGTGAGAACCCTTAAGTCAAGGACATTTGTATTCCTCCTCTTTAAATGTGAACAGGTAAGATCTAACTACTTATGAAGTAGGCGTGGAGCAGCAATGGCGAGTGTGTCCTGAACTTTGATGCCTCAATCCTTTCCCACCAGTGAAAATAAAAATGTCTGGTGACTAAACATTAAAACGTGAGCCTCTTTTAATATATCGAATTATCACAAACTAGTAGCATATAATATTAAGTCACAGAAGTGATATCAAACATATTCCTATTTGTTAAATAAGTTATAAAACAAGACACTGTCTTAGTTTTCCCCCCACTATGGCTGAGATATGTTGTCTTCTTTTTTAATAATATTTCCATTAGATACAGAATTTTAGGCTGCTCGTTTCCTTTTAGACATTTGAAAGCACTGTGTCTTCTGGGTTGTATATTTCAGTTAAGAAGTCATCTACTGGACTGGCCAAGAGTTTACTGCATAAGTAACAGGAGAGCAAGTAGAGTTCAGCTCCCCAGAACCCAGGTAAAAGCCAGCTGGGTGTGGTCAGGGTGTGGCCAGGTGGGTGTGGCCAGGGCGTGGCCGGGTGGGGTGGGTGGTGGTCAGGTCGCGTAGTCAAATGGATGTAGTCAGAGGATGTGAACAGGTGGGTGTGGCCAGGTGGGCTAGTCAGGGGTGTGGCTGGTGGGTGTGGTGGCCCACCTGAATCCCAGTGCTCAAAAGGTGGAAGACACAGGCAGAGGATCCTTGGACTAAGCAGGCTAGCCGGGTGAGCTGTATCAGCAAAGTCTGTGTTGAACTAAGAGAAACTTCCTCAATAAATAGGGTAAATGGTGATGTTTGAGAAAGACTCCCTGGCTCCAATGTCAAACCCCCACAGGCGTGCACACATAAGTGCATGTGTGCACACGTGTGTCTACCACAGGAAAAAACCATACACACATGCACATGCACTACCCACCACGCACACAGATTACAGAGCAAGGAACTCTGCCAGTTGTCAATCAGTCAGAGTTGCCTCCATGTCAGGGAAATGACTTTCCTCTTTGTCGTCATTCTGGGGGAATTTTACTATAATTGTATTAATCTCCCTTTGCCCTGGTCTCGGGAAGCTGCTTTTGTTATGTTTAGAATATTATTATTCTTCATTTCCCAAAGGAAGTCTCACAACCCCTGTTCTCTTCAGACAATGCAGAAACTAAGGCATAGACTTAGGACTGAAAGGACAATAAATCACAACGTAATAAACAGTTTTCCTTAAGTGCACTCAAGCGGCTTCATTGTCTTAGAACAGAAAGCATAATTCCCCAGATTCTGAAAACACATACAACAAAAATTACATTTTAAAACTATAAATACAAAAGATAAAGTAAAAAAATCAGTGTCTCTAGAAGAAAATGAATGTTATGGCTACAAATATGTCATACATTAAACAAAAGGCGACAAACGAACTCTGAAGAGAATTCCAAGCCACCATATTAACGGGGGGAGCCACGCAGCACTGAAAGGTCACTGAGCCACTGTTGCTCTCTACCTCGAGGCAGGAGTGGAGATCCTGTCATCAACTGCGGTGAGAGCAAGGTGGTCAGGCCTTCCCTGTGGGGACCAGGCAGTGCCTCAGTAACACGTCACGAGGTCACGTCTATGCGTGCACCTAAGAATTCCTGTAAGTGAGCATGTGGAGGCCAGTACAGCATGTATAACGTGGCACTGCTAGTTATTAAATAATGAAAAATATATCTTCACATGACAAGCTTTGTATTCCATCTGAATTAGATGATAAAACTGAAACAATGATTTTGTAAATTTAATAAATATTTTAAAATACAAGTGCAAATAAGCACAAGTCCTGTACGTATAGGACTTAAGCTTCAGACTGTGGCGGTAAGCAAAATTACGCATCTAAAACGAATGTATTTGAAGTGCTTGTGTATGGGATCAGGGATTTATTATTTCGTACTATTGCTGCATAACAATGTATCATAATTATTAAGATTTTAAAAGTTCAAAAACTTTTCTGTGGCATCCCATACCCACCACTATTGTGTAAACATAAGATATCATCACAACACAACAGGGCTCATGCTCGTAGGTGCTCACAGGGCTGTGACTGTGCACACAAGGCCTGCTCAGGTTCAAACCACACACAACCACAGCGAGGAGAAGGGAGCACAAACTCCCACCCTACCAAGAAGCTATTTGCAACTGACACCTATTAGGACAAGGGAGATCAGGTTCCTCCAGTGTAGTGACCCTGGCTCCATCAAGCACCCTCCTAGGTCCACACCGTGCCCAGGAGTGCTTGCCCCACACTAAATGAATCCACGGCTTTCGTGGGTAACTTTTTTGTTTTGGTGTGGGTATTTCTGGGAGGTTTGGTGGTTGTTTTCTTTGTTTGTTTGGATTTGTTTTGGTTTTTGTTTTTTACTGAGAGAGGAAAAAGAACGTGGCATTGGAGGGGAGTGGGGTGAGGAGAGTCTGGAGGGGGGGGGGAAGGGGAAGGAACACTATCGAAATCTACTGGATGCTAAAAAGCCAGTGGAGACATTGTTGCACAGCCATTCCCACCGCCCCCTCCTCCATCCGTCCCTCAGTCTACTCACCAAGTCCTGGTGTTGACTTCATACTTATAGAGGTCATCCACCAGTCCGTACTTATTGCCGGGCAGTGCTTTGTAACCTCCGTGGACATAGACGGACTTGGTCACTTCGTCATACACACTTGTGTGGCCATATCCACCTTGCACGATGGCTCCTTTCGTTTCCGGAACTAGCCAGGTGTTTGATGCTGGGGGGGGGGGGGGATAGATGATGAAGTTCCAATAGTAGCAAAAATACTAGCAAAATATCATAAAAACCCAGCAAGTTAACGCTCGTGGCGCGTTTTTATGAGTAGAGAGAGCTGCCTAACACTCAGTACTTAACTGAAGATGCCACAGTGGGCATGGAGGCAATCTAAGTGTCCCGCGTGTCCCATAATAAACTCTGAAACGCTCACAATCCAATTTTTGTGTTTATAAAAGAAAATAGGGGAAATTTTACTTATATGTATTTATGTTACTTAAAAATAGTACTTAATAAACTAAAATATATAGCAAACTTATATCAGGACCTTCTATGTGACAAACTTTGAATAAATTAGTGATAAAACAGTGAAAAATTACACGGCTGCTGCCTTATTTTTAAAAATGTATATGAGTACACTGTAGCTGTCTTCAGACACACCAGAAGAGGGCATCAGATCCCATTACAGATGGTTGTGAGCCACCATGTGGTTGCTGGGAATTGAACTCAGGACCTCTGGAAGAGCAGTCAGTGCTCTAAACTGCTGAGCCATCTCTCCTCCAGCCAGACCACTACCCTTAAATCTAAGCTAAACGAGCAAACTTTTAGACTGTGCTGGTCCTAAAAACTAAAGTTTAGTATTCTCCTGACAATCATAGTACTGTTGGGTTTTCCCAACAGGCACCCTGCTAAGTGTGTGAAAGGAAAAGTAGATATTCTCCTGTGGCTGTAGCAGCAGGCGACCAGGTGGCTGCTGGGACCTGAACTCGGGTCCTCCGCAGGAGCACGTGCTCTTAGCATGAGCCGGCTCTCCAGCCCAGCAGCTCTTATAAAAGAACACGACAGCCCCCTGGACCATGGTCAGGGAACTTAATGACTCTGGTGTCTTTCAGCGACATCTGGCCACTGTTTTGTGCTGCTTGCCGTGTAGTTTTGAGAGTGAAAGCCCTTTAGCTTTCTGACATCAGCCACCTGGACATCACACCCACTGCTCAAACGCCCTTGGACACAGCAGTAAATCTTAGTAGGAAACACGATTTGAGAGAAAAGTTGATCGATCTTAATCTGTACTGACCTAATACACAGAAGGCTGTAAGTGCTCACAGCTCCTGCAAAACTCAAAAATCATGATTCATCTCACTTCCACGCAACCAAGAAAACAAAAATCAAACAAAAAAATACTATTATTATAATAAATTCATTTAGAAGTAGTATTTTAGTTATAGAAAAAGCAAAAAGGAACAGAATGTACAGGTATTTTTTAATTCACCAAAACTCCAGTTGCCATTCTGCAAACATTTTATTCCTAACTGAGGATACGCGTCTACCAGATAACACACGTCTCAGCTACCAGCCAGCGTGGACGTTAGCACAGCCGCACACCCCAGTGGATGGGACCGGGAAGGACGCTCGCCTCACACGTGTATCCTCATATCAACGCAGCCCACAAAGGAGCAGTCTCACTGAGACTGTGTTCACACTCTGTGAGGTCACATATGTTGGTCACATAAAAGCTCATTAGTGAGAGACACCCACAAATTAGAAAATTCTTAAACTTAAACAGCAATATAAGATAAATGTTTGTGAGCAAATTTAAAATAACAATTAAAAAAAAAATCACACACACAAAAAAAACCAAAAGCCAAAAATAACATTAGAAAAACACACACACACACACACACACACACACACACACACACAAACCCAACAACCAGCAATAGAGAAAACCAGGTCACCTCCACACGCTAACCAACAATCTCTCTTAGAAACCAACAGTTTATCCTTGAGAATCTACCTTCAAGTAGCTAGAGGCCTAGCAATAAGACAAAGAACATGATACAAAAAATGAAAATCCTAATACTCATGAACGACAAAGACATGAGGTAATTTCAGCTTTTGGTTCCTGGGTAAATTCCAAGGCAACAGCGCCATCTGTTGGAATGCCTCATAGCTTAAAATGTTTGAAAATGAACTTATAGCACCCCTCATCTGGCTAAGAGATAGACCCAAATGCTAAAGGAGAACATTTTAGCATAATTAAAAGGATTATATTTAAAAACCATTATGAACATAATTCACCTCATAATTCCAATCTGAAATAACTTACCATTTTGACCAAATAATTAGAAGATTAAAATAAGAATGCTCCCAACCGCTAAAGAAATTACATTTTTAAAGAAACTCACAGATATGGTATTCCTGTATGCTGCTTGTATAGCCATATATTGCAGAATATCCAAATATTACAATCATGACAACATCTCTACTATCCAGCTCCATGATGTGTGCCGAGTGTCCCTCCACAGCGTACTGCTGACCGTGTCCAAGGACAGTGGGGGTTTTCGTGCTCCATGATTGACTGCGCACGTTAAAGACCCATAACTCGTCGGTGACGTTCCCATCGCTTGTCTCCATTCTGCCTCCGTACATAAAGATGTTGTCCTGAAAGTTAGAATGCACGCGTTAGTGCACGGAATAGTCCTTTCTCGGCAGCACGCTTCCGTTCCTGAAGACTTTATTCACACCTACGTTTCAGTAACTGCTCACAGTGCACTGCATCAGTGCTAACGAAAGGGAAGCTTAACTAAGATTTCAAAAGTTGCAGGAATGTGTCTTAGTTCACATTATATTCTCTACTACATATATTCTCTATTACATATATTATATATTATATATATTACATATATTGTAATGTTCACATTATATTCTCTATTACATATATTTTTGCTTTAAAACACATCAGAAACTCAGTGTTAAGGGTGTACTGGTTTAACAATGTATGGCTCACACATGTCAGAAAAGCAGCGCCGTACTCTGGCTGACATCACCCATAGATGGACTTCCCAACCTCTGAATGATCTGGGTCCCTAATGGTTACATTTTAAGTCTATCACCTATGTTAACTGCCCTTGCCCCTCAACCATTCAATGTTTTCCAGCACTAGTCACCAATGGGCATCTGTACATCCCTCAAAGTACATTTTGTTACTATTTATGGCTGTGGGAAAATGCTACATACCTTCAACACTTACAGATTATCCAATTAATTTTATTCATAGTTGAATCACATAAGTAATGCAAAAATGGTACAGACCGCTATACTTCAGCAAACTAAAAGGATGTTTTCTTCAATTTGATAGATGTTATCTAAGGAAAACACTAAACTAAAATTATACTTAATGGTGGAATGTAAGGTGATTTCCCTGACGACCAAGATACGATAAGGATGCCTACTTTGTCATTTCTACTGAGAGGTCCACCTTGGGCAGATAAGCAAGAACTAATAAGGGCCCAGATAAAATAGAATGGAAGACAATTTCTACCAGCAGATTGTATCACCTTCTATATAAAAGAAGAAATGAGGAGGTAGCAGTGAATTCGGTTACATTGTAGCATGAGGTCGGAGCACTAAGTGCATGTTTGTCTGCACACTTGGTGAGTGATCCAAAAGCTAAGTTAGCGAAGCAATTACACTGAACACCAAAAAGTACAAAGTATTTAGGAATTGATCTACAAAAGAGTTCAAAACTGAAGTTATAAAAACACAGCTGAAATTTACAAAGACATAAGTGGAAAGACAGTCCCCATTTAGGGGTCAGCAGGCGTTCACTGAGACGACAAAGATCTCCAAGCCTATGCGCAGACTCAGCTCCATCTCGATCAGAACTCTGCAGAAGCAGAAATCTCATCCTAAGAGTCATATATAATAGCAGAGGTTACAGAAAAGCAGACCAATCTGTAAAAGCGAAGAGACTTCTTTAAAACAGTAAGAAACAAGTCTGAAGATGGTGTGGTTTGACGTGAATCGGTACAGGAGAATGAGGAGCTCAGAGATAAGCTGATGATAATAAGAGATTTGGCTGTGGTCAAATAGTGTTTGACAAAACTGCCAAGACTACTCAATGAGAAAAGATGCTCTCTGTGATAAATGTGGGGACACAGACACAGTGAGGCTGAACCCTTACTGCTCATCACACACTACGTTTTTAAAAAATGGATAAATAGATAAATAAGTGTAAGAGGCAAGGCTACGAAGCCCCCCTGTATGAGTAAGAAGGGAAGTGAGAAGCCGCCTCTCCGGTGCAGTGAAGGCCCCACATAAAGCAATGTTATAAAGTGTGGGTCCAGTAGAGCTCTATACCTCTGGTACAGCCGCTCTAATGGTGAGCCAGCCCTGTGATCTGCCATTCTCATGGACTGCCTGAAACAAATCTGAGGTCTACTAGTTCTATAACACAAACTCTTAAGACAACAAGCAAAATGTTTGTAGGCAGAAGACCTACCTGATAGAGGGCAAGGGAATGTCCATACCTCTGAAGAGGGCCCCTGGATGCCGCACCTACATTCCATATGCTGCTTTCTAAATTGTAACTAAAGACAAAAGAACACGCTGCATTAGCAAGCTGAAAACTCCCTTTCAGTTCTTTAACTTCTGTGTTTCTTCACTTGAATCCAGATTCTCTTAAAATTCCGAAGGACGTGTCACTAACAGTTTTATAAACCATATTAAAACTTGTTGATAAAGCTTCAGTCAAGAAATATCTCCTCTTGCTGAGCAGTGGCGGAGCACGCCTTTAATTCCAGCACATGGAGGCAGAAGTGGGCAGATCTTTGAGTTCGAGGCCTGCCCGGTGTACAGAGTGAGTTCCAGGATAGCCAGGGCTACACAGAGAAACCCTGTCTCAAAAAAACAAACAAAACAAAACAACAACAAAAAAGGAAAGAAAGAAAGGAATATCTGCTCTTAAGGTTTAACACTTCAACGTACAATACACAGGAATCAAGAGATGCCTCAGTGGTTATGAGTCCCTGTACTCAGAGGACCCGCCTATGATCCAGTTCCAGGAGATGCAAAGTCCTCGTCTAACTTCCACAGGCACCGGGAACATACGTGGTGCACACACATACTTGTAATCAAACACTCATACACATAAAGTAAAATTTAAAACACTAAATCTTAAAAACTTTAAAGATACATAAACTCGAGTAGGCCATTCATTGCTAGAATTAGTCTTATTGCATTTAATAATTGCAATGGACTTATGACTTAAAAATAATGAGTTCTTCGCTTTTGAATTAAAATAAAACCCAGTTTTCCTTAGAAACAGATTAAAAATTCCCTCCCTTTTGACCATAGTCATTTGCTTTTAATATTAATGCTGTGTGTGTGTGTGTATGTGTGTGTGTGTGTGTAAAAAACTACATATTTCCTATGTATAACTTACTTGCTAATAATTCTTTTAAATTGTGCAAAATAAATCTAGTAGTATAGAGGATTTTATAATATTAAGCTAGTCTTGTATTATGTGACACAAAAGTACGGTTTCTGGAATCTACTGCATATGAACTGACGTTCTAAACTGTGCATCTGAATGCTTAGGGCTCCGAGCTCCTGCTGGAACTGCGGCCACACTCCACACTGAATCTCAGTTTGGCAAAACAACCGGCAGGAGCTTGAAGTAGATTAGTGCTGCCTTCAGAGGTCAGTGACCCTGCTGCAGGTGAGCCCCATGATCCCCAAACACCCCAACAACTCCTCCATCCACTTGTGCTTGTTTGTTTCCTTTTGTCTTACTAGATCAGCAGACGTGTATCAAATGGGATTAAAAAACAACAAACCCCACTGTGACCTCACTTCCCTTCAAGCCAGCAGGCTGCTGCTCCGCCCTATCTTCCATCTCCCTTACACTACCCTGACAAAGGTCAGCATCTTCAGATCAGATCCTTGGCCGCTCTTCTGCTTGGCTTGACTAACGGCCAGCATTTGATGTGGGTGGAAGGGCAACCCTCGAACCCACTCCCCTCTGAAGACACCGCGCCAGGTGGTTTCCCTGCACCCCTCATTCCTTTTCAAACTCCTTCCGGTTTCTCTTCTCCCTCCCAACCATCTTGTGATATGGTGGCTGGGGCTCAGTCTTGCTCTTCTCTATATAAACTCGTTCCCTGGGTAATTTCATTTGAACTAAATCCCCGTTTCTATTCTTCTTCTCAAGAGCCCTATGTTCTGACTCAAATGGTCTCAGTGTAAGTCAAAGCCTGCTCAGACCTCCCATGACTCACCCCACGCACACACAGAAAGCTTCCTTGGACTTCTTAGCAAATCGCGTGGCTTCCCTGTGAAATATGAAACTTATCTCCCCCCCCCCCACCAGGCAGTGGTGGCGCACACCTTTAATCCCAGCACTCGAGAGGCAGAAGCAGGCGGATTTCTGAGTTCAGAGACCAGCCTGGTCTACAGAGTGAGTTCCAGGACAGCCAGGGCTACACAGAGAAACTCTGCTTCGAAAAACCAAAAAAAAACAAAAAACAAAAAAGACATGTACAGTGACAAATAATTGAGTTTGGGCACTGGCGGCATATAGTCTCAAATTTGGTAAATGTATACTACCTCAGAAACAGCCATTTATACATTTGGACAATAGGACTTAGTTTGTTATGAAAATCTAAAAATAAATACTTACTTCAGAACCATTTGAAAAGAACTGTAGTTAAAAGTATATCCTCCAATCACCCACATGAATTTCCCATGTAAAACTGCTTTGTGTGAAGCCCGACCTACAGAAGGGCTGAAGGGTTTAACATTTGGCAAAATCCAGTAAGACTCGGTGGAAGGGACATTCAGAGAACAGTCTGGACCTGTTTAAAGAAAAACAAATCAAGCAACACATCGAATCAAACGAAGATCTTATATTACCGAAGCAGATTACACAGATGAAAAGAATATAAAGTTCACCCTATTAAAAATGTAATACACATGATAGTCTGACCCTATGAGGTGGTGCACACCTCTGAAGCCATCAGTCAAAAAGCTGAGGGAGGAAGACTGAAACCTCATGGGCAAATTAACAAATTATCTACATAGTAAGACCCCGGCCCGAATTCTTCCCTCATGAAAAAAATGTCTGAAATATCACTTGCAAATAAATTCCTAACAAGGGAAACATATTCAGATTTTAGCATGTTCTAATGAATATCATAATGTATAAAAAACTTATTAAATAACATGAAATTTCATATTTCCTTTAGTGTGCTTCTATAATTAAAGTGGAACACACCATCCTCAGATCCCAGTTCGGTCAATTACGATGTGACCTTAGACAAACCTGTTTACCTTGCCCAGCATCAAGCTTTCATTATATAAAGTAGAAATAAAAATATATTCACAATTGCTATTCAAAGTTTTTAATATTTCACAAAAAGTATATAAAAGACTTTATAACTTATAAATTACAAGCTATTAAACAAATATGATAGTAAGAATCACATTAAGAACCAAACTGGCGTCAGTAGGTAGCCTCGTACATCAGTAAAAGAAAATAAAGTACTATAAAGTAAAAATAAAATAAAAACTATTTAGAAACTATAAAAGTTTCATAAAGTAAAAACAATTATTAGTTTAGAATGATGTTCAATAGTATAAAACTGGAGCAACAATTGTCTCTAATCCATACTCATGTGACTGATAAGTCTAGATGCGCTCATCCATAAGATGCAGATGAAGTGATTAATCTCTCAGAAACCAGATAACAGAGGAACTCAGTGTCACTGCACTTCCTGTCACTGCACTGCACTTCCTGTCACTGTACTGTGTTCCCTGTAGCTGCACTTCTTGTGGCTGCACTGCACTTCCTGTTGCTGTACTTCCTGTCACTGTGCTATACTTCCTGTCATGCACTTGTCACTGCACTGCACTTCCTGTTGCTGTACTTCCTGCCACTGTGCTGCACTTCCTGTCATGTACTTGTCACTGCACTACACATTCTGTCACTGCACTGCACTTCCTGTCACTACACTGCACTTCCTGTCGCTGCACTGCACTTCCTGTCGCTGCACTGCACTTCCTGTCACTGCACTACACTTCCTGTCATGCACTTGTCACTGCACTACTTTCTGTCGCTGCACTGTACTTCCTGTCACTGAACTTCCTGTCATTGTACTGCACTTCCTGTCACTGCACTACACTTCCTGTCACTGTACTGTGCTTCCTGTAGCTGCACTTCTATTGGCTGCACTGCACTTCCTATTGCTGCACTTCCTGTCACTGCACTTCACTTCCTGTCATGCACTTGTCACTGCACTACACTTTCTGTCACTGCACTGTACTTCCTGTTGCCACGCTGCACTTCTTGTCACTGCACTCTCAGACTCATGTGTCACAAGCTGAGTCCTAAAGCAACACTAGGCCTGCATCTGCTTCTTCAGAGCACTGTGTATCCTGTGTGTTCCTTGCTATCCAAGATCTGTCCTTAGTATCATGGGTCGTAACAACCTATAATCAAGTTACTATTAAAATCGCTTAAGGTCACCACCAACCACATCTATATAAAACAAACCTAACTGATAAATGTGTGTTCTGACTGCTTCGGGAACTGGCCTGGCTGTCCCCTATTCTCTGTCTCTCTTAAATCTCCTTATTACTGAAGACAAAACAGTATCGAAATTAAGCCTGCTAATAACTACACTGGTTTCTAAATGTCATGATGGATGGGGAAGTGCGGCTCCTTTCACTTAAATCAAAAGTACATGCTGCCCTCTTCCATCAACTGCCACTGAAACTCGGAGATGAAAGCGCTCCCCCAAAGACTCAATGAGGAGGTGAATGCCCTTACTGCTAACAGCGCAAGGTTGGGGCTTTCAATGGAAGAGCAAACCACTCACAACATCCCTTTAAACAAAGCCCAACGCAGCGGCAGAGTGCAGACCCCAGTAAAGTTTCACTCTGTTGAGTTCTCTGAAAGCCTAGAAAGGCAAGGAAGGAGAGGAGACAAGTGTGGAGCTGGCAGAGGCTACCGGTTTACAAAAGGGGTGGGGGTGGAGGTGGGGGAGTTCCACAGAGCGCCCAGCCAGGGCCATGTGGACCGCAGCAAGCAATCCAGCGTTGACGATGCCACTGACCACGCCGGAAACGTGCCACAAGGGCTTCGTCACCATTCTGAGGCCAGTAAGAGAATCGGAGATTACGGAAGAAGGTCAAAATACCAACATTGAAAGGAATCTAAGGGAGATAGTTTCAATCCCAAGGGTACTTGTAAGTGACTCCGCCACAGTAAAAGAAGTGACTGTGACTTAATCTGGTGGGCGCAACAAAAGGACCAGAAGCAAAGCGTGGAGACAGAACTGAAACAAGAGTTACTCCTTGTGATGAGAAAAAAAATGGTTTCCCAATACGGAGTCGGCTGATGAAGATGCTGTGGACACTTTAGGACGCTAAAACCTAGACTACTGCTTGGTCAGTGAAGATGCTTGGGAGGGTGGACGCCAGGGTTGAGAAGTTCTGCTCAGGTAAGATGCTATCAACCGGTATCACACCAATCAGACTCATCTGCAAACTGACCTCTCACAGCTACTGTGGCCTTTACCAGTGACCACTGGTAATCACTGGTAGCCATAAAACTGAGACAAGACCCTCCCCCCGGCAAAAAAGGCTCAGTAACAACACAAGGGACTGTTACCATTTTGTAGCAGTAAAATGTTTTTAATTAAGATTGTACATTTTTATAATAGTTTCATTGTACATTTAAAATTATAATTGTACATGTATAAACATATAATCACCGTGTGCTCTGGGAACCTAGAAAAAATACATATGACTCACTATACTGCAAAATTTATTTCATTACAACTATCCAGAATTAAACTTATAATAACTCCAAGATTATACGCCTTTGTTTAATTTGTTGGATATATTGTTTTGCTCAAACTAAATAATTGGTCACGTGTTTAAAGTGAAATTAATTCCTACAGTGCCTCTCTTATATTATTCAGCATACCTATATTAATTTGCTATGCCCACCATTTTTCTGTCTTCTACTTATGATTTAACATGTATACTGAAATCTCAAATTCTCCGAAGAGGAGGAGGAGGAGGAGGAGGAGGAGGAGGAGGAGGAGGAGGAGGAGGAGGAGGAGGAGGAGGAGGAGAAAGAGAAGGAGGAGGAAGAGGAGGACGAGGACGAGGAGGAAAAGGAGGAGGAGGAAGAGGAGGACGAGGACGAGGAGGAGGAGGAGGAGGACGACGCAGGGGAGGCAGGGGAGCAGGAGAAGGAGGAGAAAAGCAAGATCTTTGAACTATCTTGGAATACCACTGAAAAGCTTTCATTACAGCAGATAAAATATTCTGCATATGTACTAGGCTCACAGATGCAATCACTAAAGTCCTACTGTCTGTTTCTGTGTATATTAAATGTTCTCAAACTATTCTTACAATAGTTAACTTTACAAACGAGTCAAATGACTGGAAATCATCACTCTACATCCTTTTTAAGAATATGGTTCTTGCAGTGGTGGCGCATGCCTTTGATCCCAGCAGAGGCAGAGGCAGGCAGATTTCTGAGTTCGAGGCCAGCCTGGTCTACAGAGTGAGTTCCAGGATAGCCAGGGCTACACAGAGAAACCCTGTCTCGGAAAAAAAAAAAAAATGGTTCTTACAATTTAGGTAAATTATGTCATTATGAAAGACCTGTTTGTCTGTCTGTCTATTTAAGCAGAAATCAGTGATCTCCAATGTCCCAGGTTTGAGGTGTAATGAGGCTAAAATAAAGTTGCACATGGAATCTTGATATAGAAACTATTCCAAAGTGATAGCATCGTGGTTGGAGCAGAAAAGGGTGATTTCTCCTTGAGCCCCCGTGGTACTCAATCTGAAAATCATTGGTATTACCAAGATACATGAGATATATAACTTGAGCATCCCAAAGACTTATTTCTGATCATTACAGCCGTCAAGGCTATATACACAGACATTTAAAATAATGAAGTAGAAATGAAAGCATACCGGTTAACATTTATTTTAGGCTCAAAAACCACACTGCCCATTTTATTAGTCGGTCTCATGTTCACAGAATACCTAAACAGTATGTCTAATATTCAGGTATTATTCACAAATGCAAATTTTATAGGTTAATAAAATGCATTAAACTTGGTCACAAAAGAGATGATTAAATCAAGAGCTATTATCAAGTGTCTACTTACTAAAAAGGGAATGTCACTATAGCATTCGTGCATGAGAATACAGTTTCAGGGCAGGGAGGCAGCCTAGGTGTTAAAGTGCCTGCTGCTCCAAGTTAGGGTCAGCAGCAGCCACCCAATGGCACACATCCGCCGTAACCCAGCACTGAGGGAAAGGGACAGGTGATCCTTGGAGTTCCAAGTCTAGCTCATCAATGAGCTCCAGTGCAGGAGGAGATCTCTCCTAGCCCGTCGCAACAAATAAGGTAATGAGCAATCTCAGAAGACACCAGCGTTGGCCTCTGCCCTCCACACAGACATGCACATACCCACATGAGCACATGCATACACCACATACAAACAGAATACTACAAATGAATACAGTTTAATACATTATAGAGTTGTCATCCTAGGACCCAGACAAATGTAAATGTATCTTTCTAAAGAAAATGAAATTAATAACTAGACAGGTTAGTTGACTTACACAAAATAACCCTGTGAGCTGGGATGAATTTCTTCAAAAATTGAAGTGACCATAAGATTCATCCACTCTAAGCATTAGCATGTTACAGACTGAATGTTTATGTATGCCAAAACTCCTAGACGTAAGCCCTAAACCCCAGTGTGATCGTTGAGGAAGTGTGCAAGATGCGCATGCAGGTGTTCTTGCCATAGCTCTGCCAGAGGAAGAATCAGCAAGAAGGCAACCATCTTTAGGCCAAGAAGATGGCCCTCCCTGATTTTTCTTGTTTCTAATCTAAGATATCCAACTTCCAGAACTGCTAATGGGCGGTGAGTGCTTTGGTTACTATAACTGTGAGCATTTGCCAGAGAGATACCAGAGTGAGCTAGCCCATGCACACGGCACTCCTTCGCACATCCCACTGACCACCGCATCTGCACTGGCTGGAAGGTTACACAAGAAACGCGCTCTGTAGCTGTCAGACCACAAGCAGGTCTAAAACTCAGTGAGCTCTGTTTGCAAAAGGAAATAATCAATGCCGGAAAGACACTGGTCTCTTCCACACAGCACAGCAACTTCCCTTCTGCTCAAGGAAGGTGAAATACTTAGGTTGCTCTGACAAAAGCCCAAGGATTCAGAAGGTCACATAAAGGAAAACACCGGGACCCACACGGACTGAGGGAGCTGCTAAGGTATCTGTACCACATCCTGGAGGCCCCTGTGAAGTTCATTCCTCTTTACACATGAACATAAAGTGAATTCGTTATGCTTTGATTTTTATTTAGTTTAAAAATATTTTCTTTATCCAATTATTACAAATAAACTTAAGACATAAATGTTTTCCAAAACACCTTTTTCCTAATGTGACTTAATATTTTAAAAATTCTATACATTCAAGGGTCTGTGATAGATCACCACAAGTGTGAGCCCAGCCTGGACTACATTGCTTAGTTACCAGGCCAGCCTGAGCTACATTGTCCTGTTTCAAAAGATAAATAAGATAAATTATGTTAAATGAAAAATAGCAGAAGCAACCAAGAGGTCCTGATGAATCAACAGAGAAACTGTGTTCTTCCACACAATGAGCACTGTTCATGCAGAAAAGACATGAGCTGTAAGTCACTGGAACACAGGAGAGAAACCTTAACATGGAATGCCAAGGAAAAGAAGCTACTCATTAACCGTACATGCTACATAGTTTCGGCTACAGTCAGGCATCACAGAACAATGTTGCCATCAGCAGAAGACCGCATATGTACAACCATTGTACCACTTAGGGAGAGCACACCCATCTTAATTTGTGCACTACAAAACTGCATAACGCCACACTTCTCGGAATACACCAAGAGTGTCATACACACTGCATATCACATTCAGGAGAGCCAAAACTACGGAGACAGGAAGGAGGTCACTGGCTGCCGACAGCTGAGGGAAGGACAGTGAAAAGACAGGGTATAGGGAGTTTCCAGTCAGAGAAACGATTCTGTGTTACACTGTAAGGTAGATGGCCGTCATGGTACCTTTAACCAATACAGCTCTAAAATAAACTATGACTTTAGGTAACAGTGATCTATTGATATAGGTTCTCCAGTTTTAACAGCTGTACCATTCTGGGAAATGTTGTTGATAAGGGGAGCTATGCTAATGTGGGGGAAGATTTTCTGTATCTTTTCCTCAGTTTTGTTATGAACATAAAACTGTACCCCAAAATTAAATGTTTTTTTAAGTCACAGAACTAGATAAGTCCATAGAAGTGTCTAATCAATTTCACATGCGTGCATCATTCTTTGTCAGATATATATTAAGACAAAATTTAAATTATACAATAAAAATTGTTTACTTTTCAAAATGCCAGACTAGGCATTTTCTAAATTCTTGTCCATCTCAGCTATTGGTTCCTTCAAGTGCTATCTACGGGAAGAAGGAGACGAGAGCATTAATAGTGCCTTCCTTGCTTAAAACACACTCCTCTGTGATTTGGAAAGTTACTTCAACAGTAAAAAGATCAGAGTGATAAGGAATTAGATGAGCAGGTTCAGAAGGGAAAATCAGCTGGCTGAGCAGGAGTCTCGCCATTCGATACAGGAAACTATGAAGTCCAGAGCCCAGGGGCACACAGAAATGCTGGGATTGGAACCCAAGACTTAATCAGGCTCTTCCTGTGTGCTCTCATAATAAAATGCCACCGTCCAGAGGGTGATGCTCACTACCAGTGTGTGTGCCCTTGGACTGCTCATGCCTGCCAGTGTGTGCACACTTGGACCACTCATGGCTGCCAGTGTGTGCACACTTGGATTGCTCATGCCTGCCAGTGTGTGCACACTTGGACCGCTCATGCCTGCCAGTGTGTGCACACTTGGACCGCTCATGCCTGCCAGTGTGTGCACACTTGGACCGCTCATGGCTGCCAGTGTGTGCACACTTGGACCGCTCATGCCTGCCAGTGTGTGCACACTTGGACCGCTCACGCCTGCCAGTGTGTGCACACTTGGACCGCTCATGCCTGCCAGTGTGTGCACACTTGGACCGCTCATGCCTGCCAGTGTGTGCACACTTGGACTGCTCATGGCTGCCAGTGTGTGCACACTTGGACCGCTCATGGCTGCCAGTGTGTGCACACTTGGATTGCTCATGCCTGCCAGTGTGTGCACACTTGGATTGCTCATGCCTGCCAGTGTGTGCACACTTGGACCGCTCATGCCTGCCAGTGTGTGCACACTTGGACCACTCATGGCTGCCAGTGTGTGCACACTTGGACCGCTCATGCCCCCACTGTTTCAGCAGAGTGGACACAGACAGGATTGGCTCCGCCTTTTTGGTGTGCTGAGACATATCAGGTTCCAGAAGTTTACAGAGTGCTTTCATGAAATACTATTGAGAAGAGACTATAAAAGCAGTACTAATATTAAAAAACCAGAATAGGTACTATTTTGAATCATATCTCTACCATCCTCAGAAAATGAAGCACTGCAAAGAGGAAATAATCAAGTAGAGAACAAAAGAAAGGGGCGGATGTTTATGTGGAATATTACAGACAGAGTCCTCTTCTTTCAAAACTAGTGAGATGGTACAGCAGTTAAAACTCGTGTGGAGAGCACTGTAAATAACCCACATTTCACTTCTCTGGCTGCACTTTAACTGCTAGCCACATACAGCTATCACTATGGAAAATGAAAATATTTTAGTTTAAAATTTTAAAGTGGAAAAAGGACTCAAAGCACTTTCTGAGGACACAAAATCTGCAAGCCATTAACTACTTAGAATACACAGCCCCATCACTAACGAACACTTGAAAATCTGCACCTGTCATAGCCATAAATAACATATTATCAATAATAAAATCCCTTGTGCTAGGAAATCACTGACATAGTGTGCTTGTGTGGTTCTTAGGTCAGAGAACTACTTTGTGTTTAACATGCCTCTGAGACATGTGATGTGTGCATCGAACTTTCCTCTATCAAAGAGTACTATGTATATTAGCACAAAGACACTTCTCTGCAAATTAATCAGCAAATTAGACCTGAACGGATGATTTCAGGTAACTATACTTATCCTTTACTTTAACTCCACAATGACAAATATATGACTGTAGATTCCATAAGAAACCTAAAACTCTTCAATGTGGTTTAAAGCTAATCTTTAATGATAGAAGATTTTAGAATTCTTTTCAAGGAATCTTTTACAACAAGAAGCTAAATAAACTTTTATTTATTGAAATAGTCTCTGTCCTTTTTTTTTAAATAGCCACAAGGGGTCAGTCTCTCCTAAGAAATACATTTAAAATGATCCTATACCTGTAAAACTAAATTTATTTTTTGCAGTACAGTATGTTACCAATTATGAGGTAAATTTGAATACGCCACATAGTAAGTCAGGTGAAGTCATCCAGTCTCTGAGGAGTCAACAAAAAGATTATAGAAGATTATAATGATCATAAACCTCCAATTTTAAGTTTAACATGTAACTTCACTTAATCCCTAAAACAGCATGTAGCCAAAAGTCTTTCCCAATTTTTTTTTTATGAAAATGCAGGTAACTAAGAACTTAACTGTTAACCAAAACATACGACCACCACCCCCAAAAAAGTCCAAAAATCAAAAACACCTGAGACTTGAGTGTGCTAACTAAAACAATGCTTGTAGCATTGCATCCGCCATCTCCATGCTGCCTCCAGCCACTCCCACGGCACACCCATGACGCCCTCACACCATCCCCTCCCACGACACCCCCATGACGCCCTCACACCAGCCACTCCCACGACACCCCCATGACACCCCACACCAGCCACTCCCACGACACCCCCATGACACCCCACACCAGCCACTCCCACAACACACCCATGACACCCCACACCCTCCCAGCCCCGCACACTTACCTTGCCAACTGTCGTTACAGACACAGAGTTTTTCTCCCGTCAAGTCACAGTAGCCATGATCTGGACTCCCACAATTGGCTTTACAGTAAGGAATGTCACATGCTTCCCCTTTCCAGTATTTGTCACATTCACAATACACTTGACTTGCAACAGAGACACTGGTTGTACACTTTCCGTGACCAGAGCAATTGTTAGGACAAGAGTTGATTCTACAAAACATAATTCACAGGCTCAAATACCATTCGTATCTGCAAGTTCAAGAAAATTTAAAATGAATTTTGGATCACGTTTGCAGGCCTCGTTTTCTCTTTTGTGTTTATTAATTAACACAATTCCGCAACGTGGCTCCAGTTCTTTGTCCTATACCCCGTTTTTAGAGACAGGGTCTCAGTCTGTAGTCCAGGCTGCTCCCCTGCCTCAGCATCCCAGGTAGGAGCTGTCCTTCCACAGCCTCCGCACCTCTCATCATTTGCTGTGAGTCTTAGTTCACTCACCAGATGTCTTCCGCTAATAAAACTCCAACCCCAAGGACAACACTCAACTTCTGAAGCAACTGTACAGTTCCAAGTGTTATGTTTATAAAGATGGAAACAAATATTCTGAAAACACACGCGCTAAGAAGAAGAGACGTTTTCTACTCCTGGAACTTAAGAGAACCAAGGACTTACTGGTTCTAACACCTTAAGACAATGCCACCACCGACACAGTCACAGAAGACATGTTTGAATGCCCTTGACTGCTTGCATTCTGGTATCCATTTACTTCCGCTGTGCACATCTAGACACATTATAGTGTGAAGAGATCCCATAATAAATTGCTGATTCAAAGGTATTTCAAATACTTTATTCCTGGTAAAATAAATTTCTAATTAGCAATTTCTATCTTCTTGAAGGAAAAAATTGACAAATGACTCTGTGGCCATTTCTCTAAAAGCATCTGAGACCACATAGCATTACTTCACCCTGGACTTCTAGCTATAAAAGGTGTTTAATGAAATTAAACATGGTAAGGGACTAGAGAGATGGTTCAGTGATTGAGAGCAATGGCTATTCTTCGAGGGCACACAGGTTCAATATCCAGCACCTACATAGTGGCTCACTACTGTCTGTAACTCCAGTTGTAGGGGATCCAATATCTTCTATAGGTACTAGGCATGCATGTGATACACACACACACACACACCAAAAAAAAAACCCATCCTTATAAATAAAATTTAAAATATAGTAGAAAGAAATATGCTGAAATATGCTGAAAAATTCAAAGGGGACACAAACTCCTGAATGCATGTGATACATAGACACACACACGCACACAGAGAGACACACACACACTCACACACACCAAAAAAAAACCCCATACTTATAAATAAAATTTAAAATATTTTAAATAAGTAGAAATAAATATGCTGAAAAAAATCAAAGAGGACACAAACTCCTGAATAAATTCAGAAGCTACAAACAGCTGAATAAAATATGAAGCCAATGTAAGACTTCAGCAAAAAAAAAAGATAAAAATATTGGAAAAAATGAATCAGAAATTGTAGAATGAAAAACTCAATAAGTCAAATTTTAAAATGTAGGGAAGCTTTGCCAATAAATCAGGTAGAGTACCAGAGCACCAGGGCTTAACGATGAGGTAGCTCACATCAAACATTCATAAAACCATAAAGACCTGCCAACACAGCATACAAGACCTGTAGGACACCACTTTAAAACCAAACTTCCAAATCATGGTCATAGAAAGTAGCAACTAAAAGCATCGGAAATACACTTCTTAAAATCATAGCAGAAAAAATCCCAAATATAGGAGAAAAATGGCTATCAGATATAGGAGGCATGCAGCACACCAGTCAGGACCAGAGAAGAAGCCCTCATCACAAACACAGGCAAAGTAGTAAGTGTACAGGCAAAGTACTAAGCATACAGGAAAAGTACTAAGTGTACAGGCAAAGTACTAAGCATACAGGAAAAGTACTAAGTGTATAGGCAAAGTACTAAGCATACAGGAAAAGTACTTAGTATACAGGTAGATTACTAAATGCACAAGCAAAGTACTAAGCGTACAGGCAAAGTACTAAGCATGCAGGAAAAGTACTAAGTATACAGGTAGAGTACTAAGTGCACAGGCAAAGTACTAAGTGTACAGGCAAAGTACTAAGTGTACAGGTAAAGTACTAAGCGTACCAAACAATGGATTCTGAAAGCTGCCTGAGGAAAGCATCGAGTCACATGTACATAAACTAATCAGAATCACGTGGACTTCTCTCAAGACCTGCACGGTAACACAATCTCTTAGAGACAGGAACTACCAACTCAGCAAAACTGTCCATCCTAACTGAAGAAGACAGAAAGTCTTCATGATAAAGAGAAGCCTAAAGACCCCATGAGCACTGAGTCCACATGAAGGAAGATCTGTAAAGAAACCGTCCACATGCTGACGTGTATAACTTACAACATCTGACGATGCAGACTTCAACCCGATATTGGCCCAACTAGGAAAAAAGTAATTTCCATCCTGACTAAGGGAATAAATAGTTTGAGACCATACTATTATTATAGGAAGAAGCAAATCTAGCCTCACAAGACAAACATCGTTGGATATAAAGCCACAGACTGACATCAACACAGTAACAATAGGAGATGCCAACACCCCACTCAACAACGCAGGCTACCCAGACAAAAGTCCAATGAAGACTTCTCAAACATAAATGACATTACACATCAAATGACCTAACAGACATCGATGGTACCCTGGCCAAACACTGCAGGCCACACATTCTTCCCAGCAGCTCATGGGAATGTTCTCTAGTGTGGACCACATTGTAGAACACAAGGCAAGTCTTAACAAATACCAGCAAACTGCAACAATTTTTCATAGTCTCTCTGATCACAATGGGATGAATAGAACCAACAGAATACTGAAAATATACAAATTCATAAAGACTTAGAAACACACTCAGGAATGAACTTTAAGACTTACAATCAAATCAAAATGAAAACTCAATATCTATGCATTAAAATGAAAGTGGTTTCCAGAGATAAACTTATTGTTATAAATATCATTGATTAAAGTCACAGAACTCTCTATTTAAAAACTTAATGGTCGAACTTGAAGTCTTAAAAAAAAGCAAGAACAAACAAAAGCCAAAATCAGTAGATGGAAAAAATACTAAGTCTCAAGGAAGAAACTAACAGAACAGAAATGAACAACAGAAAGAATGAAGAGACTAGGGTGGGTTCTTCAAACCCTTAAGCAAACTAATCAAATACAGAGAGAAGACCCAAACTAATAAAGTTAGAGGTAATAGGCAAAGCGGTACAATAGACACAAACGATGCCCAAAAGGTCACTGGAGCTCGTCTGAAAACCTAAGTCTAATAAACTGGAAATCTGGAAGGAATGGGTAAACTTCCGGAGACTGATCAAAATTAACTGAAGACTGCAGGAACAGATCTAAGACAAGCAACAAGTCTGCGTACTAGTGTCCCAGCTCGAGGTCCTAACTGGAGATGGATTAACTGTTGAAGTCCACCACACCGTAAAGAGGTAACAGTCACGTTCTCAAAGAACCCCACGGGTAGCAAGCTTTGTACAAAGTGTCAAACACATAACAGATTTTCAATGATCTTTGTTCTGATTTTAAAAGAGCAGTACAGACAAGTAGTTTATCTCCTGTGCCTCAATTTCTTCGAGTGTAACATGAGTAAGTCAATTCTCCTCATGGTAAGGATATTGTAAACGAGATGGAATTTCATAATGTAGCCACGGGCCCTAGGATGTCCCTGAACCAAGGGACTGTCACACCTTAATTCCTACAGCTCTTCAAACTACCAGTAAACTACATCAGAGCACAAAATGGCAGTGTAGGGCCCCATGTGATCCCACATATGTGTTGCTATATGTGTAAACCACTCTAGTGCTGCTTTACTTAATCATTTACTTAAACAATTTTAAATCTGTAATTAACTTTTCAACAGCACAACTTGCAAGACACTCTGGACTTGAAAACTATCATAAAATCAGACTTAGAGGACAATCCGTGGCATATTGCTATTATAAGCAGGTCGATTAGAAAAAGACCCTATATAAGTTGAAATTTAATACACCAACCTAGTCTTCATATAGAGGACATTCATATATGTTTGGTATGCTTTTCTAGGTGAGACTGAACAAATACTTACGAATAAAAAATGTTGAAGCCAGTTAGGTTATATGCAGCGTCACTGAAAAAGTGGAGCAGCGCGTAGCCAGACGTCGTGACCACCTCAGGTACCGTCTCGTTACCCCTCACTTCAGGAACGATCAGGCCACTAAAGTAGATCAGAATTCAGAATTGAGGAAGTAGGGATCCATTGTGACTCTGCACAGAAAATATGCTCAAAAACCTTATCCAATTCAGAGCACACCCATGTTAGACGGGAGAACCAGCAGGAAACCAAATACCAAATGTACACATTTCTACGTGGCCAGGTCTGCAGCTGCTAATACACTAACACACACTCTCAAGCCGCCTCAACACCTCCCCCTCTCCTCTTCCTCCTGCTCCTAAGCTGCTGCTGTTTCTGCTGCTACTCTTGATCGTCCTCTCTCCTCCTTCCCTCCTCCTCCAGACCTTCCTCCTCTTCCTCTTGCTCCTCCTCCCGCTGCTCCTCATCCTCTTCTTCTAACCCTCTTTGGACTGAAATGTCCATCTCTCCTTTTTATTCTGTGCTCCATCCCGTGACAATGACTACACAATGGCTCCTGACTTAACCCATCCAGGAGGCTTCACTCTAAGCCGCCTTAACATTGTAACAAGTAGTTGAAAACAAGTTGCCTTTTTCTTCTGCTCTGACTCCAATGAAGCCAGAAGAAAGATCCAGACCAGCTTACATGATTACAATGAAATCTACTTAAAACGGTACCTTTACCATAATCTAGGAGCCAGACACTTTTAAGACACATGGTTTTGATTATTTAAAATTCTGCCTTTTGTTGCACTAAAGCACAAATATTCCCAGACAGTATATTTCATCTAGGTCAGTAAGCACACAAGAGAAACATCTGCTGAGAGGCTGGGTAATGATGTACAAAGGTTCTAAGAACTAGATGTTTCTTTGGCTGGTTAGTGGGATACATTTTGTTTTGTTTTTGTTTTTGTTTTGGTTTTGTTTTGTTTTGTTTGGGTTTTTGTTGTTGTTGTTGTTGTTGCTGTTGTTGTTGTTGTTCAGTTTGGTTTGCTGGTTTTTTAGATAGTCTCATACTGCAGCCCAGGTTGGCCCTGAACTCATGATGATTACAGGGGTGACCCGCCATACCCAGCTTTGATACAGCCCTCTCTTCTCCCTACTCATCCGGAAAGACTACATTCTTCATTTTAGACCAGACTACCCTCTCTATATATGTGAAAACATGCAATTGGATGAAGAAGTTGACAAAGAAATTGTACATTGTGAATGGGTAGATTCCTGTTTTTATTTAAATGAATTTGATTTAAAGTTACCAAAGTATTGTGTTCCTATGTACCATACACCTGGATTTAATCACCACGGTCCAGCTACAGGACCTTTCCATCACTGGGTGGTTATTTTACATCCTTTCACCATCAAAACTCCCCACCTTCAGGCCCGTTGTGCTGCTGTATATGTTTCTCTAGAACACTATAAAATAGAATATTACGGTACACCTTCTACATATGATTTTGAGACTGTTTGTCAGGTATCCATAGTTTTTCATTTCTCAAAGCAGTAAATTTTTGCCAAAGTTAAAGTAATATTTGGGCATCACTGGGAACTGAATTCCCTCAAACAAGTCACAGTAGATGAGAGGGAGGGAGGGAGGGAGGGAGGGAAACCTAAAAGATGTTTCATTTTCAAATACAAGTTAAAAAGTAAACAACCCGTGATTTTATTGCATCTACTAGGTATGATGGTAAAGAAGACAGGTTTTAAAAGGCGGCCGTCAGCAGAGTTAGACTTCTATCACGTCAGTCTTAGTTTTACATAGACGTGTATTTCTCACAGCAGTGGGATTACATCTGTTGTGTAACTTGTAAGAGGAGACATACACTAACATCTCTTCACCCCTGTGAGGCTTCAGAAACACAGAGGGAGAGAAAAGAATATAAGAGCCAGAGGAAGTGCTGGGTTCTGCTTTCTGTTTTATAGCTATTTCCTCCAAATTAAGAAAAAACAAACAAAGCTCCCTCCTGGAGGGACAGTGGAGGCATGGAAGACTCAGGAAGCCACTGATAACACAAGGCTCAGGAGTTCAAAAGGAAAGACTGGGGAACTCTGGAGCTAGTCCAGCAGCCTACATGGTGGGCAGGGAGATCAGAGGATACAGCTTTTGTCACTTATCCACTGTGGGAGGGTTTCTCTGGGGGTGCAACTACCTTTCAGCTACCTGTACCCTGTAAGTGACCTTTCACCCACATCAACCTGCAGCTAACCCCAGCAGACTCAGTCATTCACTAAGCTGAACTTGTACAAAATCATCTCTCTGCCGTCACCAGTGCCCAGTCGATGGTGAATACGCATTTCTTCACAGCTCCTCAGGAGGTTTTTTGCCCAGTCCAGCTTGGCCACATATGGAACACTATGACATGGCTTCCTGCCCCTGAACAGAGCCAGCAGGCATGGGCCTCCACAAGTGTTGATGGTGCTGTGGGTGAAAGGCTTATTTGTATAATAGTGTACATATTCTCATGTTCCTCATTCAAGGAATGTCATCTCTGCCAAGGTTAATGGCTCAATGATAATCAGAGACAGCACAAGTCCGGGAGGTGAGGGTGTGTCTGATGTGTCAGAAAAATGGTAGAACACTGTGACCTTCAGGACAGTCCTTAGGCTGTGGGAAAGAACGCTGAAAACATGAGTATAAAATATATATAATTTATCACTATGCAAAAATGTAAGGATACAATATGAATTGTATAAGGAGCTTCACAGATCTAAAGGAACAGAGGCAGTTGCACTATGAGCCAGTTTGTCAGAAAGATACTAAGATGGGCAGATACAAATGCAGGCACATTCCTGAGTTCAAGGTCAGCCTAGGACAGAGTGAATTTAGGTCCAGAAGTGCTCAGAATGATAATTCCGAGATGGGGTCTCACCCAACTATCTGACTGTATATGCTTGTAACTTCCTGTCTCTTCCTAAGAATCAAGAAGCTGGTGCAAAGAGATGCGGATCCACGGGGTAATCAAAAGGGAATCTGGAGTAGAGACTGTATTGATGTGTAAAATAAAAGACTAACCTTTTGGTCTGAAAGAGATGAGCTATCCAGAGTTTTTAGAACAGCAAAAGAAAGCTGTCTCGAGCAGAACTTAGGTCATCAGCTTGAACTCCAATTTGTTTCATCACAAACACCCCTTCCCTCAGAACACTCCTCTCCAAGCTGAGGCTGATCATTGGCAGTTGTGTAGCCACACAACAAAATCAAATTAAATACAATGACAAAAGAAAAAAAAGAAAAAATTATATTCCTATGCTCTCTCGCTCTCTCTCTCTCTCTCTCTCTCTCTCTCTATATATATATATATATATATATATATATTTTTTTTTTTTCCTTGCTGACTTAAAACATCTCAAAAGCCTTCAGAAAACCCAAGTTTATTTCCCAGCACCCACATCAAACAGCTCAAGGCCACTGCCATCCCAGCTTGAGGAGAGCAGACCCCTCAAGGCCTCCATAGGCCTACACGCTAATCCACATACCCGCAGGCAGGCAGGCAGATATACACAGATATGGATATGGATATGGATATAGGTTAGATATAGGCATACATATATACATACAAACATTTTTAAAAATCTTTTTTTAAAGCAATAAATGAAAAAGGGACTTCCATCTATAACGCACCAGACAATTTGGACGAATTCACATTCTAATACAACCCACAGAATAAATCAACTATATAAAAACCAAAAACAATCTCCTTAAATTAATACAGAGCTAACACCTAAGGATGAGCCCAGGCACCACAGAGCCCATTTCTCTTTCTTCACAGCTGAAAACCATATTTTAAGGCCGAGAGGGGTGTCAACAATTTTCCAGAGCTCAGGTCCTTACTTTGACCCCCAACAACTAGAAAAGGCGAACCGCTGTGTGTGAGGCCCTCCGCATTTCGTCCTGCACTTTAGGTCTGAGCAATCCCAATGCTTGTTTTAAGTTGAAGGTGAGCTGCTGGTGACCTCAGTTACTTCTGCAGGAATACATCTTTCCAGATCTAATTTGTTGCTACATAAAACTTTTTCCAAATTCAATATCCAACACGAATTTGCCCAGCACTGGAATGGGGTGGGGTGTTAGAAACAAAACTTCTCAATTACAAAAAGTCTTCATCTTGTAAAAAATGTCTTGCTGACGGAATAAAATGTAATGTCTTAAGGATGGTGTATCAGGAATGGATCACTGTTTCAGTGACTCGAGAATTAAGGTCAAGAATTATGTTACATGGACTCAGCCTGACTCTATCACTTACCAGAGAAACACTGGGGGCAACTCACAGACTCTTTCTGTGCCTCAAGCCCTATTTGCATAATGGTAAGAGTGCAACATGAGAATTCAATGAACCGACAACAAAAATCCTCAGCATACAGTCAGCACTCGGCAGACGTTGCTGTTGCACTCATTTTATTCAAGACTCACCTCCTGGATAGTCCCTCACATATCCTATGCTACAGCTACCTAAAATTACTTTACATTTTCTTACTGCCTATACATCATACGTGTTTTTCTCTCCCTCAAATGGTACTATACTATTACTTGACTACTCATAACAAAGTTCACCATGAACAATTAGTTAATTGTCAGAAATGATATTTTCTTCTTTCATTATGGGACTATACATAGTATGCATGGGAAATTTGTTTTCATGGATAAGTATTGTGTAGTTAAAAAAAAAAAAAGTAGGGGCAACTTCTGCTGCCAGGTTTTTATTTTTGCATATGACCTTCAAATTCCTAAAATTTCTCAAGTGACAAACTGTCTTTGCTATTTACAGTAGGTCTTGACGGTCTCTGTCAATGGGTCCTTTCATAGTGGGACCTAAAGTTACACTTCAGGTTTTGGACAGTCACTCCAACTAAGTCACAATGGGATTAAAGAGCTGAAAGTCCTCCGGGATCAAGCTGACTTAATAACACTGGAGGGCAGAATAAAGATTTGTATTCAGCCTCCTCATGGCCAATGATTCAACCAGTCAAGTCTACTCATGAAGCCGACTCCAGACACCTGAAACTCAGGGGCGCCTCCAAGTGGAGCATGCACTGAGGCGCACACTGGGCATCTAAGGACAAAACACTTGGTGTCTGCCCTCTCTTCCCAATCTCATTCTGTGCCACCCTTTTTAGGCCGGTTCCAACTTCTCCTCTTATAATGATAAGTGCTTAGAGCCACAAACACAGCACTGTGCTGAGCTCTATGAACCACTCTTGAAGACTGTCAACAGTTAGGAAGCATGGGTTACCTGAATTTATGGCCAAACAGAAAGAAAGATAGGGATCCCCCAACTTCCCAACGGTACCCTTCCTCTAACAGGCCTTGGTGTCTGAACTCATCAGGGACCTTTGCCTTGTCCCTCACCAGATACTCTAGGCTTCTGACACTCTCTAGTATTTGAGCAGGTTATTAAATTGAATAATTACCTGTGTAGATGGCTGAGTAAAAAAAAAATATAGTATTATAATTCTAATTAAATGCTTTTTCTTAGCAAAGTAGAACTAAACAGTATGTGCTTTTGAACTGAGAAACCCTAATCCTGGCTTATCACCTACTAGAAGTAAATGGTTTCTCTGAGTCTGTTTTCTCATTTGTAAAGTGGGGGATAATAGAACTTCACCCAGATTTCTGAGAGGTTTAGATGACATCTAAATTGGGAGCCACAAAGCTTCCCATCAAGTAGATATTCAATAAACTTGAGTTTCCCATGCCTTCAGGGTCTGAGCAACTTTGAGGAAAGTGTTGATTTGGCTTACATATCCTCATTCACAGTCCTCTGAAGAAAGTAAGGCAGAAACTCAAAGTGAGCAAGAACCTGGAGGTGGGAGCTGCTGCAAAGGCCATAGAGGGATGTTACTTACTGGCTTGCTCCTCATGGCTTGCTTAGCCTGCTTTCTTATAGAACCCAGGACCACCAGTCCAAGGCAGTGCTACCACCTACAACAGCATGGGCCCTCCCATGTCAATCACAGATTTAAAGAAATTATCCTACAGGCTAGCCTACAGCCCAATCTTATGAAGGCATCTTCTCAAATGAGGTTCCCTCCTCTCAGATGAGCACAGATTGTGCCAAGCTAACATAAAAGTAACCAGCACACTCAGGACAGATAACAGGCATGCTTGATAATGGAGTGTCTCCAGTGCCATCTTCACAGACTAAACCCATCCTGATAATTATCTCAGGAAAGATTCTTTCAGCAACAGGAAAAAGTTGGTTAAAATTTGATAAATTAATTATTGAATGTAAAGTCATTGGAGAAATGAAAAACTAAAAAGATACAGACAGCTAAGTAATAGTCATCAATCCCATAAAATTAATGATAGCAAAATGATGCGCTGTCAAAATAAATGTATAAATCCACTATCATATTTATAATAAATTTTCTTACATCATAATTATTTTCATGGGTCTATTACATCTCTACCTGTTGCCCTTAAATTACTATTTCTAACTTCTTTTTTTTTAAATGTTCAAAAAACTCAAAGTGGAAGTTCTGATGGTCAAGAGTTCAGGGGCTGAGAGTGTTAGTTGTTCTTACAGAGGACCAGAACTCAGTCCCCAGAACCCATTTGAGACGGCTCACAACAGCCAGTTCCAGGGGATCTAACGCCCTCTGCTGGCCTCCACATGTACATACACACACACACACACACACACACACACACACACACACACACACACACACTAGATAGATAGGTAGATAGATGATAGATAGATAGATAGATATGATTGATAGATGGATAGATAGATAGATAGATAGATAGATAGATAGATAGATAGACAGATAGATAGATCTTTTTTAAGGAGTTCTAAAAGTATTTACAGCAATATCACAGAATAAATACCTAAACTACTTAGTACAGGTTCACTCTTAAAAAGTCATGAATTATAGAATCATAAGATAAAATGGAAGTACCAGCCCTTGAATGTTTGCCCAACAGATTTTCAAATTACTGATGAAATAAAATATTTGCAAGACGGTATAAAGAATATTTCAAGTTAAAATCACTGTGGGAACAACAAGCTTCAGTCTATGCTCAAATTTTCAACACTGGTAAAACATGAGAGATGTTGCGTAATAACCTAACAGGCAGCATGTCAACAATCATGCTGGCTAAGTTGAATACAAAATCTACATGTTCATACTTTTTCTATATTTCATATATTTTCCACCTAATCACAGTTTTCCAATGATACATTATCATTTAAAAGTTTAAATTAATATTAAAATGCTATGGCTTCAAAATTAACGTCCGGATTATATGACTACTTATAAAATATTATGAAGTAACTGAGATTTCCAAACTTCTGTGAATTGTAGAAACACCTCCTTTATTAAGCCCTAGTATAACTTAATCCTTGTTTTCGGAATTTAAAATTTCTTCAGTTCACTAACACAGAAAGACAACTATTAAAAATATAAACCTTTGCTTATTTGTCAGCCTGAACTCACCCAAGTATCTCTAAACAGATTTATGAAAACATATTTAAACCAACTTAAAGGAAAAAACCAAATACAGTAGGAATAAAAAGTATCCATAAAGAAGTCTAGAGTTCCTGTAGTGTAGATTTTATTCATCTCTCATATTAACATTACTGTGTTTACACTTGGGTTGAGTCACAGTACACAAAGGGTATTTATTGTAACAGTCCTTGGAATCCAGTCATCAACAAACACCATAAATCTGAGTAGGGCAATGGGGGAGACTTCAAATAAAAAATTATGCATCTGTTTACTTCCCTACAGCTGTCGATAAGCTCATCGTGTGATCAGAATTACTCACCTAAGTACAGCTACTAAAGGTGCATAGATAGAATCTCCGTCATAAACATACATGTGATCCCAGCTGCATTCTGTAGCAAAATGATTGAATCTTAACCTTAGCACTGCATTTGGACTGAAAGAAAAAAAAAAAGAAGTATCTTTAAATTAACATATGATATATAAAATATAACATTTTTAGAGTTAGACACAGTAATTTTATTTAAAATCTATTTCAGATATTTTTCTACAAACCGTTAAATCACTAGGAAGAAAAACTGATATGCTGTCAAGATACAGGTTTCAAAACACACGTATCTTTTTCTTAAAAATTCAGTCAGCAATAAAAGTAAGATGTTAGATACTTGATTAAGGCAGAAGTTATACTTCGCGTATTTTTTAATGAAACCATATTCAATTAGATACTAACATAAATACATTCTATCACATCAAGTTGTACTTGAATAAAGTAACAAAAACTCAACATTCAGAAGCAACAATTCTCATTGATACTGGACCTTTAAGTGGACACATTAGATTCTTTCAATTTTTTTCTCAATGGTGATACACACCAAAGAGCAAAGTAAGGCGACAGGTAGGGAGCAGACATAGCTGCTGTAGTTCTAAAGAGACTCTTAAAGTAATCCGAAAAGCATGCCCTTCCAAGTACAGTCATAAAATAGTACCAAAGAATTCCTAGCCATTCATAATAAGGTTTAAGCAGCTAGGACTCCTCACTGTGGAAAGTACCCAGGGTCAATAACTATCTATCCCTTCCACAAAAACGTTATGAAAGTATTTTTAAAAGATACTTAGCACAATGCAGTTTCTTGAAAAGACTATTAGAATTAAAATACTGAAAATATTAACCAGTGGCACAAGCCAGCATGGAGTTTTATAGTTTCTTTTTTATAGTTTCTGCAGAGTGTGTAAACTTCCTAACAAGATATTTCTCAAAAGTCACGAGGCCTAATGTGCTTGGTCCTGCAATAAATGTAATTCAAAAACAAAATGTATATTTATCTATTATACCATTAATGGAAGGCACTATGGTTTACATTTTTAAACTCCATGAAAATTATGCCTTGCTCCAATAATAAGCAAGCAAATAAAACACAGAGTTAGGGATTTTACCCGGCATGTTCACATTAGACATTTGCTTTAGCATCTCAGGATAAAAATCAACGACTGAGCTCAAATTGTATACTTACTAGCCTTCGATTAGCCATGTACACTTTGTTTTATATTTATAGTTAATTGGACCATCTGTTAAATATCCAGAAGGTTCTGTTAACCTAAAAAAGAGAAATCACGAAAACAATTACCTTAAGGTAGCATTAAGGCACGCAGCAGTAGCATGAGAAAAAAATTTCAAAGCATTAGACCAAAACAATGAGAGCTAACAGTTTACAAATTGGAGGCTGTATTGACAATCTGAAACAATTCTGTCTCTACAACTGAAAAGAAATTGTCTAAATTTCTTGAAATTGGATAAACCACGGCCGGTTCAACTGACATCATGGGAAAAGTCAGTGAGAGACTGAACATTTTACTGACGGGCTCTGTGTTGACAAAATGTTAACAAGGTTAAGTTTTATCTTCACTAAAATAGGCTCTGGCGCAAAGACGATCAAATGGCCTCCGAATGGCGCAGATGGACAGGGTTGCGTCTGGGGGCGGCGGCTGCACGTGATATGGGGGCGACGGCTGCACGTGATTTCAGTGCGCCACAAATCGTTACGCAGCCGTAAGATACGTCAGAGTCCGATACCCATTTTTATCAGCTTCTCTTGACTACTGTACATTTGTACACAATCTCTACCAATTTTAAAAATAAGAATGTATCAAAATGTTTTATTTTTCTGTCTATACTTAAACAATTAGAAAAACTTTTTTCAGAATCTTTTTTTTTTTTTTCTTTTTCAAGACAGGGTTTCTCTGTATAGCCCTGGCTGTCCTGGAACTCACTCTGTAGACCAGGCTGGCCTCGAACTCAGAAATCCGCCTGTCTCTGCCTCCCAAGTGCTGGGATTAAAGGCGTGCGCTACCACTGCCCGGCTCAGAATCTTAAAATATTAAAATTAAATATGAGTATTAAAATTTTTAGATGCACTTCACTTCTAGACAAATAACTTAATCACCAAGTCTATAATTAAAATTTTTCATTTAGCCTTCACATGTATATATACAATCATACTTCACAAATAACTTGTATTTTGTAGTCACATAAACAGAAATACATATATACCCTGATATCAGGGTCACAATCTACTTTTAAATAAAATTAAGTTTTCCATGTAGTATATGGAGCCTTAAAAACACTAGGAGATAAAAAAAAGGTTGACAAGCCAGTCAAGGCCAACGATCTCTGAAAGACTTCCACAGTCCCAACAAATGGTTTTGGTAATAAAAATGCAAATTTATGCTTGGAAAAAAATTGATGAGCTACAGAAAAATCTCTATGTTCTCAAGATAACAAACATGTTCTAGCCGGGCAGTGGTGGCGCACGCCTTTAATCCCAGCACTTGGGAGGCAGAGGCAGGTGGATTTCTGAGTTCGGGGCCAGCCTGGTCTACAGAGTGAGTTCCAGGACAGCCAGGGCTACACAGAGAAACCCTGTCTCGAAAAACCAAAAAAAAAAAAAAAAAAAAAACATGTTCTATATAGCAAGTGCTACTATAAGTGGATAATATATTACTTTATTTTAAAACCTCAAAACCCCTGTAAAATAGTCAGCAATTCCATACTACGGATGAGAAAAACAATGTACAACTTAGATAAGAGGCTGGTTAACTTATTCTAATCTTCCACTTACAATAGCAGCAGATGAGGTCACTCAGACACCCCTCATACCAACTTTAAAAGTGCAATGATTTTTAAATATTCCAAGTCTGATCAGCAACTGTATCTAGTGACCAAGCCAAGGCCCAGAAGTCACAGATACTTTAAGAGGAGCCAGGCATAAAAAGCTGCTCTGGGGCTAGAGATTTCTCTATCACACAGAAACTGCCAAAAAAGTGTGTGCTTGCCAGCCCAGACTGAAGAAAGATGAAGACAAAAAAAAAAAATTAAATTAAATTAAATTAAATTTAAAAAAAAAAAAAAAAAAAAAAAAACTAACGGGAAGCAAAGCCCGCAGCAGCACTTCTGACGTGGGAACAGTGACTTGTTCTTTGAGTAATGGTATACCAGCGCTGTGATGACTAATCTTGGTTGTCAACTTAACTACATCCTCAAGCGACTAAAGCCACTCCCCTGGAGCACCCGTGAGGGACTTTTCTTGGCTAGATTATATGAAGTGGAAGGCCCACCCTAAATCCATCTGACGTCAGAAGACCCGCCCTAAATGGGCCACACCTTGTGGTGTCAGGGCACACAAAGCATATAGAAGAAAGTTCGTGCCTCGTGCCGTCTGTCTGCTGGCCCTCACTCTCACTGGCAAGCTCACCTATCCCGACCCTTTCCTTCTCTGGGGTCAGAACCCACTTCTTCAAGATTCCAATGTGGACTGAAATCTGATAGATCTCTAGGCCCTCCCTTGGACTCCAGCACCAGACTGGGCTCGAGAGATTCCCAAACTCATGCACTCTCCTTCCCATCCGGACACAGACAAGGCTGGGCTACAAAGACAACTCCAGTAAATCCTCGGTTCATTCTATCAGCTCTGTTCCCTAGAAACCCTGACTAACACAAAAGCAAGCGGTAAACCTAAGGGTCTGAGTCATCCGGGCAACAGAAAGTCCCAAGGCTTAACAGGATGCTAAGAACCCCATCCCAGGCCTCAAGCTGCACCCACCAATAGTTTAAGTGAAATGTATGACTGTTGAAAGATAAGTAGGCATAAAAAGCAAGATAACAAAATAGGAAGCTACAAACAATAGAAATGAATCGAAATGCTCCATGACTCTCATATGAAGTATTCATTAAAAAAAAATATGCTAAGCTCAAAAAGAAAAATATTTACATTGGAAATAGTTAGCTCAAAAGTTTTTTTCTCATCAAGGGACCCATGGCTCGGACCACATATGTGGCAGAGGAGGGCCTTGTTGGCCATCAGGGGGAGGAGAGGCCCTTGGGCCTGAGGGTGTTAGAGGCCCCAGTAAAGGGGAATGTCAAGGTGGGAAGACGGGAGTGGGTGGGCGAGTGGGTGGGAGGTGGAATTCCCTCATAGAGGTGGGGGAGGGGGAGGGGATAGGGGGTTTCCAAAGAGGAGACCTGGAAAGGGGGAAACATTGGAAATGTAAATAAAGTATCAAAAAATAAAGTATCAAAAAATAAATAATTTTTTTTTAAAGTTTTTTTCTTTTTAAAAAAAGGTAGCAGTCAGATATTTCTGAAAATTTTTGGTACTGAAAACTACAATAATAAAAATTAAGACTCTAATGGACAGTTCCAGTAGAAATTAAGCACAAATGACAGTAACTTCCCAACTCCACCAGGATAACTGAGAAATCGAGATCTGTGTTTGAGCCAGGTCACTCCACCAAGCAAACTCCCAGTGAGTATGCACAAAAGGACAAAAATCATAACATAACAAGCCGTGTTCTTTTCAAGGTTGGCATAGCTTCAGTATATGCGTGTGTGCATGTCTGTGTGTGCATGTGTGCATGTGTGAGTGCGTGTATGCGCGTGCATGTGCGTGTGCATGCGTGTGTGTGTGTGTGTGTGTGTGTGTGTGTGTGTGTGTGTGCATATCACTCTTCCACAACTGTATTCTGCACAGAAGCGGTCAGAAGCTAATCTTACAGCTAGACTGATCACTCAGTGTGACTGAGAGAGAACAAAAGAAAGAATCCATACAAGCGATGGTCAATACAACGCCTTCCGGGATTACACTTTCTCATGGTGTACAAAAAGTAAAAAGCTCTTTACTTGTAAGAAGTGTGTCTTCTTAGGTAAGCACAGTGACTCAGGTTGTTGTTGGGGAGACAAATATGCTCAAGAGGTTTCTCCGGAAGCTGAACCTCTACGGGGTGCGCTGTACCAGTCACCCATCTGGTACCTTCTCACCTCCCATTCATCCATTTGCCTACTGTGTTAAAATAGACCTGGACCCTTCAAATCGTTTTTCTTTGCCAGATGGCAAGGAGTTTTACAGTCAGCTGGCATGATCTGGTCACAAAGTGTCCTGGATTTTGCTCCCAAGTTCCACTGCTCATGCAGCCCGTGTGGCTTTGCCAACACTAAATCACTACACAACGCATCATGGCCAGCAGCATCCAGCTACAGACAGCTCCCCCAGCTTCCTCTCCGCCATTTTGTTTTTAGCAAAGCCCTACAATGAGACACTCCCATGAACAGCTTTCTTCAGCTTCCCATAAAATATTTCATAGCAAGTCTCAGGGTGAGTTCACCGTAGCCACAAAGTAACCTTTCCATTCATTAAGCCTCGGCCATGCCCGCCAAGCAAGATGTCAACTTCAGATGTACTTTCTCTCAGCCGTAAGCCACAAGGGACCTGCTCTTATTTCTGTTCTTCCGGAGTTCTCATTCCCTCATCCCTCTAACTATTAACATGAATTTTTGTTAAAACTATGATTCCTTTTCCTACATATATTAAAGCCAAGTACATTAATACCAAGTTACTGCAAAATAAATGGACAATAGCATACTTCTTTGCACCCAACAGAAAGGCAAAATGCTGACAATATCAAATATGGGCGAAGAGGTTGGAAAAAAATCCTCATGGGAATAATTTAGCACAACTTTATAAAATAATTTGCTGCTATCTTAAGAGTTGCCGGGCAGTGGTGGCGCACGCCTTTAATCCCAGCACTTGGGAGGCAGAGGCAGGTGGATTTCTGAGTTTGAGGCCAGCCTGGTCTACAAAGTGAGTTCCAGGACAGCCAGGGCTACACAGAGAAACCCTGTCTTGAAAAAAACAAAAAAAAAAAAAAAAAAAAAAGGAGTTGAAGATAGGCATACTGTAGTGCAATGGCCGACAGTGGCAGTGCTGTGTTCACACCACAGTGCAATGGCCGACAGTGGCGGTGCTGTGTTCACACCGCAGTGCAATGGCCGACAGTGGCAGTGCTGTGTTCACACCACAGTGCAATGGCCGACAGTGGCGGTGCTGTGTTCACACTCTAGTGCAGTGGCCTATAGTGGCAGTGCTGTGTTCACACTCTAGTGCAGTGGCCTATAGTGGCAGTGCTGTGTTCACACTCTAGTGCAATGGCCGACAGTGGCAGTGCTGTGTCCATATTCTCTCAGACTTTCTTACATTTCCACACATTTGGTCTGATTTCTAAGGTGGAAAACTGAATCTCTGTTGAAGGGCTCTCCTCGAGCAGCTGAAACCCACTTTGCTCATGCAAATGGTGAGACTTGATTATGAATCTACCTCGGCCCAGGAGCAGCCTTTAGCCCACAGATAATCTAATCTTAGGAACAGAAATGCTCCAGCTTCCCTGCCTCTTTGCACTGATGCCCAAGTGCCCTTGTCGCTAGCACTTCCCTGTGCAACTGAACTCCAACAGTAGCCCGTGCTGGCTGACCTTAGCCTGACTGCCCATTCCTCTCTGTCAGTCTCCAAACGTTCCAAAGGTACATGTTTCCAGGCTGTGCTCACTAATGCAGAACGTTCTGCGGTACTTAAGATATCTAGTCCCAAGGGCAATTATAAAGACAGTAACATTGGGCTTGGCAAGATGGCTCAGCAGGTAAAGGTGCTTGTGGCTAAGTCAAACAGCCTGAGTTTGATCCCCAGGATCTGAATGGTGAAAGGAGAGAATCAACTCCAAAGATCTGTCCTCTGAGCTCCACACAGCTCGCTCTCCTCCTCCTCCTCCTCCTCCTCCTCCTCCTCCTCCTCCTCCTCCTCCTCTTCCTCTTCCACCTCCTCCTCTTCCTCCTCTACCTCTTCTTCCTCCTCCTCTTCTTCCTCCTCTTCTTCTTCCTCCTCTTCCTCCTCTTCTTCTTCCTCCTCTTCCTCCTCCTCTTCCTCCTCCTCTTCCTCCTCCACCTCTTCTTCCTCCTCTTCCTCCTCTTCTTCCTCTTCTTCTTCCTCCTCCTCTTCCTCTTCCTCCTCCTCCTCTTCCTCCTCTTCACCCCTCTACCCGCCCCCCTCACTAAAGTCTTTGAAGACAGTAGAATTAGTTTGCTGCTGTGAAAAGCACAGTGAGATGCTGGAGAACGAGCTACACACCCAACTCTGGTACAGTATGAATGTCCATGACTTCCTAAAATTTAACAAAATGAGTCAGTGTCCGGTCATGACTTCTCATGGGTTTACTTCATGGCCCTCACAAGTCGTATGCTAAAAATAATACCAAAAAGCCCCCCTTAAAAAAAAACCACTGGAGCCATGAAAGTTAGGAGGGCTCTGTCTAATTACATGGGCTTTAGAACCTGGATCCCACATATATTTTGGACTTTCTGAGCCTGCAGCAATTGTATTTCAAAAGTCAGGATTGAAAAAAAATGACTTCAGAGTTAAAGAAAGTAGCCACTTGTCCTTTGGCCATAACAATAAGGAGCACCAGAAGTGAATTAAATCAGTTTTATCAATTAATAAAAGTTGGCTATAATAATCATGCTTATAAAAATCCATGCAGCTCGTGTATAGTAATGGAGAATATAAGTTTAAAAGCCCTAAATGTCTGGGAATTAAGAAACCGAGTTCTAAGTCACAAAGACATCTAGAAAACATTTTAAATTGACTCATCCTAAAAAATCACAACCTACTAAAGCTTATAAGATGAAGTTAAACTAGTTCTTAGCAGAATTTATTGCTCTAAACATAAGTATTAGAAAACTGAAAACCAAAATTGTAACTAAACCTGTATATTATAACTAAAAACTAAATTATAACTCGAGAAACTAGAACACATTCAAACAGAATTATAAGGAGTGAGATGGTAAAAGAAAAATAGAAATTCTCAAAATTGTAAAATCACATCAAAAAGAGAAAACTATACAACTTCCTGTCAATGAATTTGGTGCTTTAAATAAAATAGGGGGAAGAAGCCGGGCAGTGGCGGCGCACGCCTTTAATCCCAGCACTTGGGAGGCAGAGGCAGGTGGATTTCTGAGTTCAAGGCCAGCCTGGTCTACAGAGTGAGTTCCAGGACAGCCAGGGCTACACAGAGAAACCCTGTCTCGAAAAACCAAAAAAAAAAAAAAAAAATAGGGGGAAGAAAGTCTAAAAGACTCACAACCTGGCAAAACCAACAATGAAGAAATAGGAAATCTACAAAGTCCTATACCTGCTAAAGAAGTTTATAGTTAAAAACAAGGTATCAAAAATACCCATGGGCACAGACGGCTTCATTGATAAAAATCTTCCCATCACTTAAATGAGAAATAACAAAAATGTTTTGTAATTTCTTTCAGAGCTAGGAGAAAAAAGGAATCCATGCCAACTTACTTAATAATATCAGAATACTCTGTTCAAGATGACAAAAACTGGTGAAAATGTTCTAAAAATAAACATCCCAGAAAAGTACCTCTCATACAAAAGAAAGAAAAGAAAGAAAAGGAAAGGAAAGGAAAGGAAAGGAAAGGAAAGGAAAGGAAAGGAAAGGAAAGGAAAGGAAAGGAAAGGAAAGGAAAGGAAAGGAAAAAAGAAAGCACAGGGCGGTTCTGATGCTAAGGTCCTGTTCCACAATTGGTTCTTGATCAGTAAAGAAGCCATGGGCCAATTGATGGGCAGAATATACAGGTAGGACTTCAGGGTCCCTGGAGGAAAAGAGAGACGCAAGAAAGGAGAGGAGGTGTTTCACCATGCTTTGGAGAGAGGAGAACCCGGCAACCATGTAAGGTCTTGGAAGGACCCGTGGGCTGTGGCAGCTCCTATAGGCGGGTGGTCAGAGATGTTTAGCAGAAACCAGACTCAACTAACCAACTAAGTTAGGGCAGGAGGGAGGTACAGAGATAAGAAATCAACAAGGGCACACTTTTCCAGTTGGGAGATGGTGGCACCCAGCAAGGCAAGTTGAAAATGAACAACCGTGTGTGTGTGTGTGTGTGTGTGTGTGTGTGTGTGTGTGTGTGTGTGTGTGTGTGTGTGTGTTTTATCCTCGGATTCAAGGGGAGCTGGGTGGGAGCTGGTAGCAAGTTCACTTCCTGGCAAAGGCAGGTAGCACAAAACTATGCGCATCGAGAGAGAGAGAGAGAGAGAGAGAGAGAGAGAGAGAGAGAGAGAGAGAGAGAGAGAGAGAGAAAACAGTCAACAAAATGTCAGATTCATTTAATACCAAAACAAGAATAACAGGACAATATTCCTGACAGGGACACTCCTTGAAAACTAGGAGAAAGTTGACCCAGGGACCCTTTAAGACAGGGACAGAGAAAGCTCCGGGCAGGTTTACACCAGGGAACTTAGAAAGCTACGCCCCTGCCTAAGCCAGACTACATGCTCAGAGAAGACCTCAAGATAAAACTTCTGCTTATCCTTAGCTCAGAAGAAGCAGAAGTGAGGCAGAGTCACACTTAGTTTCATTCACAGAGCCACAGGAAAAACAAACACTGGAGAAGGCGAGTGTAAGTTTCGGAGCTATCTCATTAGAGATGTCACGTCTACAACAAAAAGGAATTACACAGCATGCAAAGAAATAAGAAACCCTGGCCCAATTATAGGAGATATCAATTTAAAAAAAAAAAAAAAAAAAAAAAAAGGTATTTCTAAGGAAATACAGATACTGACAGATGCCCCCATCAAAAAAGTGATTTTGTTTGGTTTTGGTTTTGTTTTGAGACAGAGTCATACTCTGCCAGAACGCCCTATGAAGACCAAGCTAACCCAAAACTCAGAGATCTACCTGCCTCAGACTCCTAATTCAACCTCTGCCAACATTTCTGACCTAGAGTCTACTCTCTACCAACTGCTTAGCCCTGTCCTGTGTTCTCCAGTCCACTACCTAGAGTTTAAAAGATTCCTCCTTCCCCCAAAGACGCACTCTGTAAGAACTACCACAAACCGCTCTCTCTCCTCCTTAGAAGGGGGGTGTGAAGGACTCTTTCTGCTCTTTACCCAGCAGGAGCACCTGGAGTTACATACACTGCGTTCTGCTTTGCTCAGCTTCAGTGACACTACACGGCAACACCCCCAAGCCCCGGACTCCTTCTTCCTTACCTCCATCCCACATTACCAGCTGAAGACTCCACCAAGAGCTTCACTTCTCTCTACTTACTACAGAGGAATTCCATCTACTCTGCCGTCTGCATAGGAGGCTGACATAAGCCATGAAGACGGAATGGAAACCTCTTCTCACCACTAAGATGTAGGAATAAGAATAAGCCCACTCACCCCACAGTGAGAACCCACTCACACCCCACAGTAAGAACCTTCAATCACTCCCCATAGTAAGAGCCCACTCACCCCACAGCAAGAACCCACTCACACCCTACAGTAAATGCCCACTGACCCTACAGTAAGAGTCCACTCACACCCCACAGTGAGAGCCCACCCACACCCCACAGTGAGAGCCCTCTCACTCCACAGTAAAAACCCACTAACACCCTACAATAAGAGCCTCCAATCACACCCCACAGTAAGAGCCTCCAGTCACACCCCACAGTAAGAGCCTCCAGTCACACCCCACAGAAAGAACCTCCAGTCACACCCCACAGTAAGAGCCTCCAATCACACCCCACAGTAAGAGCCTCCAGTCACACCCCACAGTAAGAGCCTCCAGTCACACCCCACAGTAAGAACCTCCAGTCACACCCCACAGTAAGAACCTCCAGTCACACCCCACAGTAAGAGCCTCCAGTCACACCCCACAGTAAGAACCTCCAGTCACACCCCACAGTAAGAGCCTCCAGTCACACCCCACAGTAAGAGTCCACTCAGACACTATAGTAAGAACAATTTTCTCTTTCAAATCTCTGGTATCTTAATTCTTCCAACTGCCACCTTAAAGCATTACTGTTACACTTTGGACTTATGCACAATCTGGTTTTTTTACACGCATCCATGTTTTGTAAAAAAAAAAAAAAAAAAAATCTATGGCTGCATGGGATGTTTTGTGGACAGAGACTAGAACAGTGCTAGGGTTTGCTGGCCCACAAGCACATACTAGCATGTAGGTTCCGAGACTTGAACTCGGATCCTTACGCTTCCTCAGCAAGCACCTTACCACATGAAGTACCTATGCAACCCAAGATGTCTTTCTCAAAACAGATTTTGTGTTGAAATATTATTTGCCAGTTTGTTGGGTACATCCTTGGTGTTTAACATTTACTAGCAAATACTACTTGTATATATTTTGGGGGACAATATGAAGTTTCAACATGTATGCACTATGCGTGGGAAGGTGGCTAGCTGGGGTTGTTGACAAGAGTGTATAATCCCAGAATTAGGGAGGCAGAGACAGACCCTGAGTCAAGCATACTCACTGAGACACTGTCTCAAAAAGAAAGAAGGAAGGGAGGGAGAGAGGGAGGGACGGAGGGAGGGAGGGAAGGAAGGGGAAGACAGCATGTGAGGAACAATACCCAGAACTACCCTCTAGCTTTCAAAAGAATGTACATATGTGCACACAAGCGCACACACACTCACACACACGAATAAAACACTAACATACCTATTGCCCCTCATACTTAGCTTTCTGTATGATAAGAACATTTAATTCACCTTTAAGGATTCTGAAATATACATACATCACCTTGCTGTATCAGGACTTCCTCTCATCCAACTGAAACTTCCTAGAGGTCACACCATTTGCCAAGCACCCCCTTTCCTTACCCAGCCCATCCCTCTCAACAGCAGCCGGCACGTTGAGTTCAAATTTTCAGCTCTATATGTAAGTGAGATCAGGGCATTACTTTTCCTGTTCCTGGCTCATCCACTTGCTACAATGTATTTTATGTTGCAAATTACGTCATTTCTGGTCAGCCTCAGCATATCACTGTGCATGAGAGTGCCACTTGCTACAATGTATTTTATGTTGCAAATGACATCATTTCCGTTCAGCCTCAGTATGTCACTGCGCAGGCACGCCACTTTTCCCAACCCCTCCGGCTATTGATGAGCACTCATATTCTCCCAAGTTTGGGCTACTGTGAACACCACTGCAGCAAAAGTAGGATTGAAGACATACTGCCAGAAGTGGAACTGCTGAATCACATGGTAATTCTATTTTCAGGTTTTTTTAAGAACCTTCCCACTATTTCCAAAATGGGTGAAGTAATTTACATCTCCACTAAACAGTTTTCTGATTCCTCACATTCTAGCCAACACGTGCTATCTTTCATCTTTTCAATAACAGCTTTTTCTAACAGGTAAGAGGTAATTATAGCTTAATTTGCATTTCCCTAATGCTTAGAGATATTGGACATAAGTTTTATGTAATGTTTTGGCCTTCTGTACGTCTTAAGAGAATTCAAGTCTGTTGCCTGCCTCTAACCAGGTAGTTTCCTTGTTGTTTGAGTTTGTTAATTTGGACAAGAGTAATGTAACAGGATTTGCAATTCTTTTTCAATCCGTAGAGTTTATTTTCAGTCTATTACTCACTAGCTCTTGCCGAAACCTGCTTTATACACTATGATGGGGTGGCACCTTCTACAGCCACAACCCAGAACCTCAGTGTTTATCATGTAGAGCTAGCATGGTTATCAAAGTTAGCTAGTCTCAGCAAGCATCTGTAGGAAGTTCCCGGCTGTAAGCATCTGGAAGGGTGGAGCTTCGGAGCTTCGCTTGCTAGTTTTGGTACCCACTGATCAGCTGTTCTCACTCAAACCCCAGGGAAAACTTTACCATTCCTGAGTTTCACCCACAGAAAACAGCCATTCCCACGGGGCCACGGGGTCCTTGGTATGGCTCCTGGCAACAGACACTTTTTACCATCATGTGGTCTGGCGTGTCTGTTGGTCTTTGAGGCTGGTGCTTTGGGGGCCATGTATAAGAAGTCACTTCTGAGAACAGGATCATGTAGATTTTCCTGTTATGTCTGGATAATCAATAAAATTACAGGCCTAGAGGGCTTCACTGGTGTGCTGGTTGTTATGTTGTTATTGTTTGCTTATTGTTTGGTGGGAGGAGTTGTTGGTTTGGTTTTCGTTTGGTTTGGTTTGGTTTTGGTCAATTTGACACAAGCTAGAGGCATCTGGGAACAAGAAACCTCAGTTGAGAAAATACCTCCATCAGATTGGCCTGTAGGCAAGTCTGTGGGACATCTTCTTGACTTATATTGGGACAGGAGCATCCAGGCCAGTGTGAGCAATGCCACACCTGGGCAGATGTATGTGAGTTGTGGCTAAGCAAGCCAGGGAGACCTGGCCAGTACGCAGTTTCTCCATGGCTTCTACTCTAACTCCTGCCATGAGTTCCTGGCCTGACTTCTCTCAAGGGCCAAGTGCAACTTAGAGTTCTAAGATGTAATAAGCCCTTCCCTCCCATGTTGCTCTTGGTTTTGGTATCCAGCACAGCAACAGAAACCCCAAGACAAGCGGTAAATTCTATCAAACAAGTAACGCAAGTTCCACACAAATTCTCCCAGCAAATAATGGGGCTCCATTCTATGAGATCAGCATTACTGGAACGCCAAAACCAGCCCAAGTGAAAACCTCAGTTATTTGACAAGAAGTATTGAGAGAAAGAAAGACACCCCCCAGGGGCTGGAGAGCTGGCTCAGTGGTTAACAGTACTGCTCTTGCAGAAGACCTGAGTTCAGTTCCCAGCATGATGGGCAGTCGAATCTGCCTGCAAATACAGCTTCAGGGGAAATAGAATGCCTCTTCCTTCCATGGGCATTACACACATGCACACACTCAGACACACACACTCACATGCACACACTCACACGTATACACTCACATGCACACACTCACATGCACACATGCACACGCGCACACACGCACACGCACACACACGCACACACTCACATGTATACACTCACATGCACACACGCACACACATGTATACACTCACATGCACACACGCACACACTCACATGTATACACTCACATGCACACTCACACGCACTCACACGCACACACACGCACACACTCACATGTATACACTCACATGCACACACGCACACACTCACATGTATACACTCACATGCACACACTCACACGCACACACACGCACACACTCACATGTATACACTCACATGCACACACTCACACGCACACACACGCACACACTCACATGTATACACTCACATGCACACATTCACACGCACATACATTCACACACTAACATTCACACTCATATGCACACACATGTATACACTCACATGCACACATTCACACGCACATACATTCACACACTCACATTCACACTCACACACACTCACACGCACATGCACATGCACACACTCACACGCACACACACACACTCACATGTATACACTCACATGCACACACTCACATGCACACACATGTATACACTCACATGCACACACTCACATGTATACACTCACATGCACACATTCACACGCACATACATTCACACACTCACATTCACACTCACATGCACACCCTCACACGCACACACACGCACATACTAACATGCACACACTCACACACACACACACACACACACACATACTCACATGCACACACATGTACACCCTCACATGCTCACATTCACATGCAGAGATACATTAAAAAATAAATTAAATTAGGAGCTGGAGAGAAGGCTCAGCGGTTAAGAGCACTGACTGCTCTTCCAAAGGTCCTAAGTTCAATTCCCAGCAACCACCTGGTGGCTCACAACCATCTGTAATGGGGTCTGTTGCCCTCTTCTGGCACTTAGGTGTATAAGCAGATAGAGCACTAAAAATAAATTAATTAATTTTAAAAAATAAATATTAAAATTTTTAGAAAATAAGGACAATTAAAAATAAAGAAAATAAAAAAATAGCCCCAGCCTGATAGAAAATACTTCCAAATAATAAACAACTATCCAATAAATGAAAGAATTCATAAAAATCAAAAAATAAGGGGGAAATTGAATGTGCACAAGATTTGAAAGTTTCCTCACTAAAGAAGACAGATAGCAAGTACACACATGACAAGATGTCCGGTATCATTAATTGTAAGGGGAACACAAAGTGATGCCCAGTGAGGGCCAACGAGGGTAAGGGCTACCTCTGACAGCCTGAGTTCCATCCCAGAATCCCACGATGGAACTGTCACCTGACCTCTACTACACATGTACTGCGGTCTGTCACATGACTGCACACACACACTAAAAGAACTTTTTTAAAAAGACCAATGACATACTGCTTATCCATTAGAACTGTGACAATTTAAACAGACAAGTGTTGATAAGAATATGAATTAACTAGAAAAGTCTCATAACTACTTGAGAAGGTAAGCAATTACCTGCAAAACAGTTTCTGTATTTAAAAAAAGTAAATAGGTGGGACTGGGGAGATGGCTCTGCAGTTTAGAGCACGAGCTGCTCTCCCAGGACACAGGTTCAATTTCCAGCACTCTCAAGGTGGCTCACAACTGCCCCTAACTCCAAGGGATATGCCACCCTCTTCTGGCCTCGGGCAGCAGACGTAAGTCCAGGCAAAATATTCATGCATCTAATAAGAACAATTAATCATATATTTACCATAAGATCCAAACACTGCACTATTTGCATTTCTCCTAGAGAAATGAAAGCCTACGTCCACACACACAAAGACTTCTGCAGGGAGTTCATTCACTTTATAAGGAATAATCAAAAACTGGAAACCACCCAAGATCCCATCAGAGGGCAAAAGGAAGAGCAAAACGGGTGTGTCCACAAATCAGAAACTGTTCAGAAACAAAAGGCACAGAACCAGTCTCAAAATGATACATAGTGAAAGAAGCCGTTTCAGGAAAAACGTAACACATGATTCCACTTACCAAAAAACTCGAGAAAACACCAACAAATCTGTACTGAGAGAACAAAGGCCAGCAGTTTCTGAGAAACAAAAAAACAGGAGGGGAAGGGAGGCTCTAGAAACTTTTGGGTAGGATTGTTCTTTTCAAGGTCATTATTACTGTGATCATTTCATAGATATGGACATAAGACAAAACTTTCCAAATTCTAAACCTTAAATAAATAAATTGTACATTACAAATTATAACTCAGGGGCTACAGAAACAGATCAAAGGTTACAAACACATACTGCTCTTGCAAAGGAACTGAGTTCAGTTCCCAATACCCTAATGTTAGCTAGCTCACAACTGCCTGTAACTCTGGTTCCCAGGACTCTGGGGCCCTCTTCTACACTGCGTGTCTCACACACGTGTGCGTGTGCACACGCACATACATGCACTCATGCACACACACTACACACACACTACACTCATACTATATACCACATTCACACATGCACTCACATAAACATGTGCACATACACACATACACACACATGTACACAATACCCACACATGCATGCACACATATACATATACACACATACACATATACACACATACATATATATGCACATATGCACACATATATATGCACACATACATACATATGCACACATACATATACATACATATATGTACACATTTGCACACATACACATATGTACACATACATACATATGCACACGTACATACATATGCACATACACCACATATTTCAAAAAAATAAATTTGAAGTTGCAACTCAACATAGCACTTGCAGAGCATGTGTTGGGCCACAGAAAAAATTAATAGGATGAAATTGTAGTTTCTTATGTGTCAATTTAAAGAAAAATAATTAGTAGTTTGTTTAAAAGCACTAAGTAGGAAACGCTGTGCTACAGCAGTATGTAAGCAGGCATAACTGACTGGGGAGTCAGAAAGCCTCCTTTGAAACCAGTAGGCAGGCTAAGATTACACAGCTCATCATTAATTACCTGAGCAAAGACTAGACAGCAAAGAAGTAAGGACTGTGTCAAGTACCCTGAGGCCAAACGAATTCACAGGGAGCTGAGAGAACAAGAGGAGGAGTAATCTGATTTGCTTAAGAAGCCAAATAATGAAAACAAAAGGAAGATACCTACTTCACAATCTAGACAATTTAAATTATTTTAAATCCCACTATGGGATTACATATTTTAATAATATAAATAATATAAATTATATATTATATAAGAAGATGAAGACATGGACAGAGAACATTCAATTTTTCACATTACTCAAAGGTTCTCTGTCATTAACAATAAATATTCGATATAAATATTATCAGTTAAAGAGTGCATAGTAGCAGAGGCAGGAGGATCTCTGTGTGTTCAAAGCCAGCCTGGTCTACATAGTGAGTTACACAACCAGTAGAGACCTTGTCTCAAAAAAAAAAAAAAAAAAAAAAAAAAAAGTAGCTTTCATAAAATAATTACAAATTCCGACCCTCCCTCTTTTGTTGATAGGAAACATCCCACTTCTTCACAGTATCTGCTCACTATTATAGCAGTTATTGAAGTTACAAATATAATTCCCTCATAAATTTGTGCTATTCAGAATCCAAATGTGACTAACCTGAAGGTCTAAAAATTATGTATAGAATAAAGTTAATGATTTTTAAAGTACCACATAGATGAATGCTTATAATTCTGTATTTACAAATAATTCACATATAGGAACATATTTTCCAACCTCCAATTTAAAGAGATTAGTGATGGTTACCAAAGCTACAGTAGCAAAAGAAGTCTAAATTTCAACACAAAAATATCAATTTTTATAAATAAAATTTCCAACTATTCTACAAAAATAATTTAACCAGCTTCTAACAAAAATATCATTTTTCATCTATACTATTATTCGTAGATTACATCAGAATGTTTTCCAGCCTAATGTTATGAAATGCTACTGAAATATAATTTCAATTAGGGTCTACTGTTGTCTTGATTCTATTTCAAACTGGCATGGTGCTTTCTGAGTCTCACTCCTAAAACCTTCAGTCTGGCATTAGTGAACACCTGCAGTAATTCTGGTTTGCTTTTGTCAGAAATGTCTTACGATTTTGAAACGTTTATTCTTTTCAAATGGAAACAAATAAAAGGCTACAATGAATGCCAGGAGACCTGGAGTATCACTTCTGATACTGTTTGCTCCTACATTTCTAACCCAGTGTCAATCTTCAGATGCAAAAAGGCATTTGAAGAATGCTTCATTCCCTAACTGCAAAGTCTATAATAGAAAAAGACTAAGGTAACATACCAATTAATTCTGACACCTGCTGACTAAGATTAATCAATCACTTTTCACGACTATGTATAAGGGTGCTATCGTTCAGCTAAGTAAAGACTTGAGCGATAATTGTCAAGTTCAGTTCTTTTCCCATGAAAACACGTCTTCAAATAAACTGTTCATAGCTCACAATGTACTTTACCAAGAATAGTCCTATACTTCTAAAGGTCTGCAGTCTTTAACATCAAATACACTGTTTTTTGCCCCCTAAAAGTATGCCTGAGAAAACACAGATGTACTGTACTATGTATATTTACCCTAATGACTTGTATTTCATAGAAAAATTAAGCGGTTCTTGAATAACGGGAATAACAGTTTTCCAAGTTCAGGACTTAACCTCATTTAAGTATATCTACTTTCCTTCTGTTAACAGTGTATCTAGTTCATGAACATCTTTCAGTGTTCTTTGGTCTACTTTTAACTTGATGTGGGTGATTTCTCTTACTAACTGGGACAGCGTCTAAGAGAAGTCACAGAGTGCTGATCCAGCTGTTAACAAGCACCCCTACTATAAAACATAGGACTGGAGTGAAGGTCTTAGCCTGTGGCACTGCACATCCTCTTTAGAGAAATGGAGCAAATGTACCACCAAAAACATTACAAACGATTCAAAGAATCCTACTCTTGCCGGGCAGTGGTGGCACACGCCTTTAATCCCAGCACTTGGGAGGCAGAGGCAGGCGGATTTCTGAGTTCGAGGCCAGCCTGGTCTGCAGGGTGAGTTCCAGGACAGCCAGGACTACACAGAGAAACCCTGTCTCGAAAAACCAAAGAGAGAGAATCCTACTCTGTAGAAAACCGTGAAAAGTGAGTGTAGCTTCTTCCTTGTCCATTGCTCCCAGCATATATATGTATACGTGAGTGTGTGTGTGTGTGTGTGTGTGTGTGTGTGTGTGTGTGTGTGTGTGTATGATATTCTCTTAATAGGTAAAAGGGCTGGCTGACACTATCACAGCCAGAGAAAATAATGCTACTCATGAGGCATAATTTTTTCAGATCTCTCTTTCTCATTGTAAAACATTTTTAAACTTTTAATTGGTACCTCTCCTAAATTATTTTAAAGGCATCTGTAAAACTTATGTATTAATTTCTGAAACTTTGAACTCTGGAAATACTGCTCCAAACCAATTTCATGAAATTTCACCTAAGACTTCCCTCCGAAACAAAAAAACCTAAAGAATAAAATCTACTTAAATTTTCAAAGTGTCATTTTAAAACAAACATTTTTACACTGAATAGGGGGCATTGCTCTAGCCAGCAACATTAAAAATGTGGGAAAGAAAGTAGAGAAAAGTATGCTGTACTTAAACTCCAAGGAAACTGCCCTGAAATCTACTAATAATGTCAGCCATATTCTTACCTCTGCCTCACTGCCAGAGATACTTTACCTAAATTCTGCTTCTGTCTCCACAGCATACACTAGCCATCTACATAGTACTACTTCACAACCACAATCAGCCATAAACTTCATGTAACGTATCTAGGACAAGCTTTCTTAATGGGCGCGGTCCTGCAGTTTCTCAGAGAAACCCACGTCTCTCTGCTTCCCCAAGGCCACCACACTTCTTTTTGTAGGGACAGAAATCTAACAAGCATCAGCCAATAGGGAGAAGCGTCTACACCAGAGATACAAACTCCTTAGCACCTTCAGTTTCAGAAAAACCAAACTGCTGTCCCCATACACCTGTCAAAAGTCACGCGATGCCATGACTGTCCTGACAAACTCCTCTAAATGCATATTCTGGAGTGAAGCTGGCTGGTCTAAAATCACGACTCAGCATTTTCTGCGTAACCTTGATCGAGTTAACTTAAATTTGCTGCCTGGATTTCTCTCTGTAGATTCTGAATAGGAGGGGCAAAATTACAGTAAGTTATAGACTTATGGGGAATGAATGAGAGGACCGACTAGAAACTTATAACAAGATACAGACCGCAGTAAACCCTATTTACCACATTCGACGATTACTAAGCTGAGGCGTGCTCTATGACTAGAGAGGAACAACACAGGAAAGGAGCTGGGCCACAACTTTAAACTCCGACACCTCTGACTTCTCACAATGTTCATGGGTTTTTCATGAGTTATTTCCACCGTTTCTGATGGAAACAGCTACTGTCCTAATTGGTGGAGTTTGGCACCAATTCGAGTGAGAACATTCTTTCTGCGCAGAGGATGACAAGCCGCTGAGGACGTGTGGAAAGCACGGAGTCAGCCCGGGCTGGGCGCCACCTGGAGCTCCCCGGAGCAGCCCGAGGCTGGAGGGGCGCAGCGCGGGGGCCCCTCCCGGGCGTTCTGAGCTCGGGGACCCGGGGACCCCGAGACCAGAGCGGGGTAGGGAGCGACGCTGGCGGGGCAGGGTTGAGGTTCGGGGTCCCGCGGTGGCACTTACTTGAACCTGCCCTGGCAGTGCTGGCACTGGTCCCCCACCCAGCCCGGGTCACACAGGCAGGTGGAGTTGACACAGCGACCCGAGAAGCAGGAGCCAGTCCTCTCGCAGGGCTTGGACTGGGACACCTGGGCATAGAGCGCCAGGTACAGGAAGCCATAGCACAGCAGCCAGCTGTTCCCGTCCAGCAGCAGCCAGGAGGAGGCGCCCCCGCCGCCCGCCGGCCGAGCCCTCCACAGCACCGGGGCGGCTGGCTGCGGGGCACCCGAGCGGGCCCGGACCCCCGGCTCCATCTTCCCCGGCGTCCCGGCCCGGCGGGGCTGGGCTCGCGGGCGCGCACGGGGATGCCGCTGAGCGGGGATCCTGGCCGCAGAGGACCTCGCCGCCGCCGCTGCCGTTCCTCCGCTCCTCAGCGGCGCCGACCCCCGTCCTGCTGTCCGGTCCCGAGCGGCGGATCCCAGGCGCGGCGGCCTCCGGTCGGCTGCCTCCAGTCACGTTCGGGCATCGCCGCCCGCTCCTCTGACCTTGTCCTCGGCGAGCCAAACCCTGCAGCCACGGCAGCTCCGGGAGCGGAGCGGAGAGCCGGCGGCGCCCCACGCTCCGGAGGGGACCCGAGGGGGAGGGGACCGGGCGGGTAGGGGGAGGGGACCCGCGCAGCCCCGCCTCGCCCGCGGCCGGCGCCGAATGCCGAGGCTCGCCCGGGAGGGCGGGGCCGCGCGGGAGCCCCCGAGCTGGGCGCGTCCAACACGAGCACGCGGGGAGGGGAGGCGGCCGTCGGTGCTCCGCCGCCCTCCGGCCAGCCCGAGGCCCCGCAGCAGCCGGCTTCCCTCCTCCGACTAGACACAGTCGCCGTGGCCGCAGCCGCAGCCCACGCCGCGGAGGGACGTCCTCGCAGCCTCGCGCGCCCGTGCGCTCGTGGCCGTCCCCCCTCGGTCCGTGCGCGGTGGTCTCGCCCGGCCCCTGACGGGGACCCGGGACTCCCCCGCGCGCCCACCCGGCCGGCTGGCACCGCTGGGAGTGTGTCCCCAGGTGTGGCCCGCCGCGGAGCCCACGGAGGAGAAACCTACTCCAGCCTCGGGGCCTCGGCGGGAAGGCAGCCTTACACTCCGCGGGCCGCGGCTACGAAAGTGAGGCGCCCGCCCCAGCGCTCCCCCGGCCTCCTGCACGTTTCTTCTTTTTTTTTTTTTTTCCTTAAAAACTCCCAACTACACACAAAGAGCTGAGCATGTGCAGCCAGCAAAGTCTTAAAGGCACCGCAGTCTGACCACGTTGTGGGGTGCAGGGATAGAGCGGGGTGGGGTGAGGGGCTGCGTGGGGCGCGAAGCTGCTCCCGTGGGGCGACTTCAGCCGCGGGAAGCTCTTTATCGTGGAATCAGGGCGTCCCACGCCCAACAAAGAACTGCCCCGAGCGCCACCCCTCCCGACGCTGCCTGGAAGCCCCACTAAATCTTCTTTACTCTTGTCTGTGTTTCTTCCCTCGTCTGGGACACTATTCTGTCTTGAAAAATATTGCGACATCGGAGCTTTTGGTTTTTTCTTCAGAAAGCAGAAGTGATTTCCAGAAAGGGACCTTTCCCGTTTTCAGCGGCATTCTCTTTCTTCCTTGAGATGATTTTCCAAGATTTAATGGCATAAGCTGAGATGTGTCTTCTACTTTTGTGCTTTCTCTATACGGGCCTTTTAGCTGAGCCCTTGAGAGGAAGAGGCGCACAAATTGCAGGCAGGCACCCTCGAGGGTTGTTAGAACTCCACCGAGGAGCAGGCGGTAGGAGCAAGAATGTGACACTCACCAGACACTTCTGACAGCTGGAGCAGAAAAGTTTTGGTTGTAACCACAGTCATAATATTATTGTTAAGATTCAATTCGGGTTTATTTTGGGAATAATGTACCCACGTCATCTCTTTTAATCTCTATCATCCCACTTCACAGAGAAAATCCTCTATTAACCCCATTTCGCAGATGAGGGAAGAGCATGAGAAAGGCTGAGATGCGTGTGCGGTTCCAGTGTTTATCGGCCCACTTCTATTTGCAGCTGCTTTGTTCTCCTTTGGTGAATAAAACATAAGTGCTGGCTTGGCTTGCAAATACCTCAGCAGTGACTTAAGAGGAAAACAAAGGTCCAGGGGAAAAAGGCTCCTTCGCAAAAGAAGAAAGGCAACTGATTCTCACTAGTACAGAAAACAACCCCATTTCCAGGACACAATAATGCGAGCTATGCCCCCACCAACCCTGAATTTTGGCTTGCTCCTTACTTTTATACCTTTTCCACCTTCGGGTGTTCTTCAGAAAGAAGGGGGCGGAGTTAAGAGAATCTCGTTATAGGCCACTCCTTTTAATTCCAGTGACAAGAAAAAGAAAATCCAAACTCTTTAGGATCCACCTTTGGTGGACAATCTCATTGGCTTTTCCTTTCTTCTCTTCCTACCAGCTGAAGTTTAAAGTCAGCCACATCTTTCTCACGTCTAACGTAGCGTCACTTTCAGACTTGTGGAACGTGGCCAATTCTTTTTTTTTTTTAATTGGATATGTTATTTATTTACATTTCAAACGTTATCCCCTTTTTCGATTTCCCCTCCGGAAACCCCCATCCCATCCCTCCTCCCCCCTGCTTCTATGAGGGTGCTCCTCCACCCACTCACCCACTCCTGCCTCTCTGCCCTGGCATTTCCCTACACTGTGGCATCCAGTCTTCACAGAACCAAGGGCCTAACACCTCTGTTGAATAAAGGTAATTCAAAAGGTACACTGGAGTCTGTCTCCCTAACAAGAGAGATCACAGCTCAGCCACACACCAACTGGAGCCTGTATTTGAGCAAAGGATTTGCCCATTAAAAACACACGTCTTTTGCCATTTGACCACTGTAATCACTCACGTTACCTTGTACATGCAGCCCCGAGGCCTCCTCCCAATATTACCTTTCAAATAGATTTAAATACATTAAATTTATATAAAAGTATTCACATAAGAATTATAAAAAAAAATTTCTATCTTGTGTTTCTATCTTGGGGTCGCAAATTTGTAAGCTCCAGGTACACATGTGTGTCCTATAATCTGCAGATATAAACAGAAAAAACTTAAATGATGGTGACAAAGCCTGTGTAGCATCAGCTGATGTTCCCGTGTCTTCTATAATAAAAAAAATGTTTAAACTCCCAGGTTGTCTCATCCTAGCAGGCTAAACAACACCGAAGTAATTCATAGGACTGGTGCAGCAGCCATCAATCTGTCAGGAGGGTTAAAAATAACCCCCAAAGAGGGAAGAGGGCAAAAGTCAGTTTGCTGAAGTAAAATTAAATTGTTTAGAATTAGTGGTTACAGTTTCTCCAAGAGGAAACGTAAGTGCATTTGTTCTCTCAACAATTAGCTAATATCGAGACCCTTGGATATTTGGGGCATTATGCTTCACTTCTATTTATACTACTTAAAAAAACATTGTAATATGGTTGACAAAACCCTAAGAGTGCTCATTGCCAACGTGTTCAAAGAACATCCAAATGATACTTTTTAAAGAACACAGGAAAACACATCTACCAACATTGAATTTTGTTGCCTTAAAAACAAAAGCTCCTATCCAGATTAATGAAGGCAGAATTGCTTGGCTGAAGAGTGAGCTCTGCGCAGGCTGCTGTTCACCACTGGCTCACATGAGACCTCCGAAAGCAACCGGAAATAAAGAAAGCGGCAGACAGCTCAGTCTCAAGAGCTGGAAACACCATCGCAGGACCAAGCTAGTAGGGCAGCTTCCTTAAGACCCTAAGAGAGCTTAGATGGACTCTGAGATGGGGGAACAGAGAAAAAGTCAGATTTAAATATTCACTAACAAATATCAGTAATAGGAAAGATGTATGTATGGCTAAAATCTGAAACATCACACTCTCCCAACCAAAAGCTAACATTCTGCTTCCTCTTGGACCCAATTTTTTCTTCCATCCCTCTCTTTTGCTGACACGCTTGCAAACACACACACATCACTTCTCCTTCTGCCAATTTTTCTACTTAACACATTTCAAACATATTGTTATAAGTAAATCCAGAGAAATCAATCCAAAGATTTTAAATTCACTATGCTGGTCTAATATAATTTTTAATTGAAAATAAAGTGAGCATTCTTAAACTTTTCTTTCTAAATATTCACACATACATTCTACCCCTACCCTCTCCCACAAGTAAGAAATTGCCAAGACTCGGTTGTAAAAATTTGTCTTTTGTGAAATTTAATTATTAAGAAAAGGCACAGACTATATGACTTCTCCTAAGCGTTGTGAATCAAGTATATCCATCTACCTGGGCAGGCCGAAATGGCACATCTCAAGTCCAAGACCAGCCTGTCCTACATAGTAAAACCCTGTCTCAAATAAATACAGCACCAGTAACTACTCCCTCTGCAAACCTCACCAACACGGGCAGAAAAGGGTTTGCTCCTGTAATTGGAGCACATTCGCTCCATTTTAGAGTTTAGAGATATCAGCTCACGATGACAAAGAAAATGAGGAAAGATTCCATTAACGATCAGAGGTGGTCATGCATTTAGAAATATCAATGAGGGAAGCAATGTACATGTCTGCAAAGATGAGCAATAGAAATGAGTCTACAGGGCCCAGGACAGCTTCCGTATGAGGTAATAGCACAGAAGGCAGAGTTTGGGTTTTAGGATGAAAACAGGGTAATTGGTAAGGGCGAAGAATGGACTCTTCGTTGGGGATGTGGAGGTCAACCTTATGAAGGAAAATGTGGGATGGAGGCGCCACGGGCTCCTGAGACTCCTCAAAGAGTCCTGATCTGCAGAATGTGGCATTAGATCTAAGATGGCTCCAAGTAACACCGATAAGAGCGCAAACAGGAATCAAGGCCAGGGCGGTGGCCACTTCCGGTCTTCACAGAGGTTCTCACGGGTAAGGATACTCTCCCAACTCCTTTGGGGCACGGTGACCCTGTGGTGAGATACAATTGACAAAGTATGTAGGGGCTTAGGGTTGGCCCAAACACTGTATATAAGCTTACAGGCTGGACAATAAACTCAGATCTGCACCCAGATGCTGGTCTCTGGAGTTGGATTTCCCAGGATTCATCATGAGACTCTATAACTTCTCACCCCCTATTGTGGTCCTGTTCCCACAAGTCTTAGCCCTTTCTCCACCCTAATTAGGGAAAGACTATTCTAATCACAAACCAATATAGAAATAAAGTTCAATCTCTTAGGGAATCAAGACAAATACTCCAGACCTGGAACGCCTGCAAAATACTAGGCATAAGTTAGATACACGGTTGGAAATGCTAAAATATAGAAGTCTACATCTGAACAGCACATTTTCTTATTAGTTCCCAGAACACCGCCAGGCTACTGAAAGATGATTATATAGAACTGGTAGGATTCCAAGATGAAGCGATATTGTCATCTGGAGTCACCTGACCAGACGACAACCCTCTGCCCTATCCTATAAGGAAGTCTGCCAGGCAGCAAGCCCTACCCTGATGCACTGTTCATAATTCTTTGTGAAATGGGGACAGTAAAGTTTCACAAGACATACAAAATAGAAACCGGGGCTCAGGGAGAGGGAGAAAGGTATTAGGGAAAATGAAATCAAGTAGAAATAGAAAGATTTTGCAACAAAGAATTGGAATGGGTGCGGGGCAGGGACAGGGTACATAGCACAAAAACAAGCATAAATAAAAATGAGTAATTAGAAGGTAAAATGTAACAATGTGCCTGGAAATAAAGCCTAGAAAATCTCCTACAAATTAGGAGGAGGGCGAAATTAAACTTCTTAGATTTGTTTGTTGTTGGTTTTTTTTGTTTGTTTGTTTTATTTTTTTCTCCACTTTTTGGTGTTGATGTTGTTGTTTTGATTGTTTTGTTTAATTTTTCAGTGTTTTTTTAAAGATTTATTTATTTTTATTTTATATGTATGTGTGTTTCACCAGCATGTATGTGCACTATGTGTGTGCACCATGTGTGTGCCTGGTGCCCAAGAAAGCCAGAAAAATGGTGTCAGATCCCCTGGAACTAGAGATGTAAATTGCTGGGAGCCATTGTGTGGGTGCTACAAACTGAATTTGGGTCCTCTGATAGAGCATCAAGGGGTCTTTACCACTGAGTCCTCTCCAACCCAGTTTCGGGTTCTTTTAAAGACGGGCTTCCACTCTATAGCCCTAGCTGGCCTGTTCTCACTATGTAATCCAGGCTGGCTTCCAACTTGCGGCAAGCCTCCCTTCTTAGCATCTTGAAGGCCAGGATCACAGATGTATGTTCCTACTTTATCAGGATTGAAGGAGGCTATCATGGTCATTCATGTCAGGGAGGAGGAGCATTCACGTGGGTGCAGTTGCTGCCTGAGCACATTCTCTCACTGCACACGTGAGAGCAGAAAAATCGTTCTATATTAGCTCCTCAAAGTGCCTAAGCCTCTTGATGTAAGACCTGCCCTAAAACGGGGAGTAACAAAGTCTCATAAACTGGAGAAGGAAGACAAAGGCAATCAACAGGGAATAAGAATAGCATTAAAGTTATCAACAACAAAACTTGCAAGATGTAAGTAAAAAACTTTTCAATCAAAAACTCTACACCCAACCAATCTATCACTAGAGAATGAAAACATTTTTGCTGTCAAGCACTCATAAAAATGTATTTCCCGGTGGTTTTGGGTTTTTTTTGTTTTGTTTTGTTTTGTTTTAGTAAACAACAAAGGAAGATAAGACTGATCATAAGAAAATTATAATTAAATACCCCATCATGACAGACGATTATGCCCAGGCTGACACATAAACAGCTCAACCTGGCATCAGGGACCAGGAAGGGAGTGTCCAAGAAGATGGATGTGAATGTTTGAAACTGTTCACACTTTGGGAAAGAATATCAACTCCGTGTTATGTTACAGGTCTTGGAGTTGTTGGGGGAAATGTAACAAACGTAGAAACAAGCAAAGGAGCCGGACCATGCACAATAGGAGGCTTGGGAGCAGAGGCAGGAGGATGAGGAGTTCAGGGTCATCCTCAAGGCATATATTTAGTTCAAGAACAGCCTGGGTTAAACAAACAATCAAACCTGGCCAAGTGCCTCAAGCTATGAGCAGTGCCTGCAGAGCCGGAACAAGTAACAAACTAACAAACATGGACTGGCTTTCACTCCGAAATGATGTCAATTCTCTTAAACCGGAAGCAGTCAGATGGTAGTAGTAAATCCATTTACCTCAAGCTATGACCGGTGCCTGCCTGACCAAAACCGATAAATTTAGGTGTAACAATATTATACTACATTGAATAAAATATGTGGAACCTGCCTTCTCCAGGAGACGGGAAAGAGAGGCAGGTAACATAATATTTTATTACAAAGCTTTTAGTACTGCCACATTGATTGAGAATTAGAAATTAAATCTAAGAGAGATAAAAATAAGAAAAATGTGTGTTCATAAAAAAAAGTCATGAAGCTTAAGGTGTACAAAAATATTAATTCTAAAGATTTATTTGTTTCATGTGAATGAATGTTTTGTCTGCATGTATATATGTGTACCATGTGCTATTTGTGTGCATGTCTGAGGTCCTCGGAGGCCAGAAGAGAACAGCAGATCCCTTGGAGCTGGAGTTACAATAAGGTAGGAGCCACCATGAGAGTGTAGGCACTAAGTCCAGGTCCCCTGCAAGAATGGGAGGTGCTCTTAAACGCTGACTCTCCTCCCCAGGCCCCAAACATGAGTGTAGCTTCTAATTCTTTTTAACACATGGGTGATATTTCTAACTCTTTTCTACGTGCTGGTTACCCTTGAATGATTCATTAACCTCAGTGCCTTTGTCTCCATGTGTATATGACGGGTGTAGTCAAAGTGCCTGTTAGCATCCATTTCAGATCGATGAGGGTCCAAATGGGACAACGTGCAGGTACTGACCAATGATGGAACACTAGATAAAGTACAATAGTTTACGTTCACCAACACTTACTCCACCTTCCAGCAAGGAAAACCAGTATTGAAAGATATCTGTGTCCATTCAAAAAGACCCACAACAGAAAAACAGTGGAGCTATACAAAACATAGATAACTTTACATCTTTGTTCTCTCTCTCTCTCTCTTTCTCTCTGTGTGTGTCTGTCTCTCTCTGTCTCTGTCTCTCTGTGTGTGTGTGTCTGTCTGTCTGTCTCTGTCTCTCTCTGTGGACACACGCATGTTTGGAGGTCATAGGCAACTTGAGGGAATTGGCGCTTTCCTTCCATTATGTGGGTCCCAGAGACAGAACTTGCTAGTCAGGCTTAGACGTGAGATATTTACCTTAAGGATCAATGGGGTCTAAGCTCTTTATGCTGTAGACAGACTACTGGAGAAATGTCTTCTTACCCAACTAATCAGTGCCATAGCTAGGTTTAAAGTCCTACTTCTCCCGAAATTAAATCAAGTGTCTTTGCCTTCCAACATCTAACTTGGGAGAATAGGAGAAAAATTCAGATTTAGATAGAAATGCCTAACCTTAAAATAGATAGATAGATAGATAGATAGATAGATAGATAGACAGATAGATAAAGTCAGGTGGCCTGCCTAAGCGATTTCACAAGCAAAGGTGAACAAAACAAGAGGACAAACATCCAAAGAGCGACACTTGGGCCAAAACCTCAAAACCCAGTGACGAGTTCACCAAAAGAGCAAATGGTGCTCACTAAAAGTCAGATCCAGTGTGCAATGTATCAGATGATCACTACACACTCATACACACACATACATACACACACTCGTGAACGCACCCACACACATACACATGTGCATATACCCCCACACACACACCCATACACATATGCACACCCACAAACACTTGCACACGAACACACATAGACACACATATGTGCATATACCACACGGAGATGCACAACTGAATCAGGAGAGTTTGAGAAAAAGAAGAATAAAAAAGGCACATGGGGTGTACTGACTGGTTTTGTGTCCACTTGACGAAAGCTGGAGTTATCACAGAGAAAGGAGCCTCCCTTGAGGAAATGCCCCCATGAGATCCAGCTGTAAGGCATTTTTTCAATTAGCGATCAAGGGGGGAGGGCCCAGCCATTGTGGGTGGTGCCATCCCTGGGCTGGTAGTCTTGGGTTCTATAAGAAAGCAAGTTGAGCAAGCCAAGGGAAGCAAGCCAGGAGCAGTACCCCTCCGTGGCCTCTGCATCAGCTCCTGCTTCCTGCCCTGCTTGAGTTCCAGTCCTGACTTCCTTTGGTGGTGAACAGCAATGTGGAAGTGTAAGCTGAATAAACCCTTTCCTCCCCAACTTGCTTCTTGGTCATGATGGTTGTGCAGGAATAGAAACCCTGACTAAGACACAGGGGTTGGGGGCGGGGAATAAGCACAGCCAGAGACTGGTGTGGATCTGTACCAGGGCTGCAAGCCACCTGGTCGGCTTCCTGCCTTTCTCCTTTACACAACATGGAAAGAAATAAAGGTATGGAGCTTCCTTTATTCTGCACAGGAAGTCAGTCACTGCAACCTTCTTTCGTGAAAAAGAGAAACCACCCCTTTTCTTTTAAACTAGCAGCTATAGTCTAAGGATAGAGGGAAGTGTAGCTCAGAGACAGAGCATGTGCCTGCCACACCTTGGACAAAGCTCTAGGCTCATCTTCATCATTACAAAAACAAAGCATCTTACCCGGAGGTCTGTCAATAAAAATGAGCAAAGCTCCTATTTAAATCAGATAACCTAAATTTACAAAATCAGGACATTTCATTTCCCACAGTCATCGTTTTCCTAGTAGATGATTCTTATTTCTGAAGATAATTCTTAGTGAGAGCCAACGCATCGTCGAAAGTCCAAATAAAGCAACTTTCAGAAGGGTCAAACACTGAAGAACTGTGCAAAAGTACAGGGAGCCATGCTTTTGAGAATCAGCTATGACTGCTTTGGTTGTGAGAAATCCCGAAAACTATGGACACATTCTTAAAGCGTTACGCACTTACCCGTAAATGCGGAGAAAATGCCAGGGTACCTTTGACCATTTGAGGTTTGCTTCATAGTGCTCTATGTAAAAAACGCCAGTCACAGTAAGAAAAACAGGAAGGACTTTAAAAAGAAAAACTCCCAAACGAAAGAAATAATCCATAAGTAAAATAACATACTAGCTTCCAGACGGGGGCTTGGAGTCCTGACATAAGGAAGTAAAGGATGGGAGAGAATTGTGGGTACTTTCATCAGGAGAAACGTCACGGTGACAATGCTGGGAGAGTGCCTGAACAGTGCCCAGAGACAGAGAGGAGCCACAAAAGAGAAAACACACGCACACACACACCACACACCAACACACACCACACCACACACATCTGAAAAATGATAGCCAGGTCCCACAAATCCTGATAACATGACATTCTACTTATTAAAAACATCAGTCTTGGAAGACTCCAGGCACAGTAATTTTGAAAATGTACACAAGTAAATTAAAACCAGGCTTATGATTCTTCTCACTGTAAGCCGTTCGCCCAGATTGCTCTGCAAAACAGATGCAAATTTTTAAATTAAAAGAGAAGAAAGAGTCAATGTGAACACTGCTGATTTTAAGCAGGAGTCCCAAGTTTTTCCTTTTTAATTGGAATGTAATCTGAAAGCCTTTTGGAGCATGAAAAAAACATGTTTTTATAGGAAAATTAGTTACAGAATAAAAAGAGTAAATATTAAATCTGTAGCTAGAAAGCACTTGTGAAGGGTTTCTGTGATTTATCTGACTCATTGGTAACCGTCCCTTTAGGACATTCCTGTCTATTGTTGGACACAGCCCTTCTGGTTATGAAAGTAGAAGAATATAATACTTGGAGAAATGGACCAAGAGCCAGAAGCCCCAGCATCTATAACCAAACAGCCATGGCTCGTTCTTTCTTAGTGCCTATGTTTATAAAACAAACAGTATTGAGCATTGTTAGCAGACTCAAAATTCTACATGAGCTAAAGCATCAGAATTGTCTAAATAAGTGGGAAGCTCTATTTAACTGACTTGGTTTCTGTCTGTTCCTTACAATGCGGCCCAAGAATCCGGTAGGGCCATGTCATGCAAGAGAACCAGAGAGCAAGCTTGACTATTCCTCTAGACCTGCCATGACTACTCATGTAGCCGAGGTTCACAGCCTGTTGCTTTGTCAGGTGAGCTGAGTGGGTGTTGGTGCACAGGTGAGGGCTGGAGTGATTCTTGGAGACAGGGAGGGCTCACAGACACGTTGCCCTGTGCTACTGTTACAACTTGCCCTGTGCTACTGTTACAACTTTGGACTCCAGCTAAGGATTGTGTTCTTTGGTGTTCTTTTGTTTGGAGGAATTTGCACCGTTTCAAAGGCCTTTGAAGGGTTAAGATTTAGTTTGTTGGACTCGTGAACATCACAGCATAAACTACCTTTTCCCTCAAATATTTTTGATGAGGAACACAAGAAAATATAGAGATGTATCACTTCTATTACTCCCGGTGACAACCCCTGCCCCTTCCAGCAAACACACAGCGCACATGTAACTCCATCACCGCTTTGTCTCCACGCAATGAGGGAACGCAGATCTGAAAAAGCACCTACAAGCTTTCCTGAGTTTTGTTCCCCTAGCATGTCCATGTGAAAGAGCTTGTAGTTTTTAAGGGGCTGAAACACAGGATGAATACAAGGAACAGTTACTAATGCTTGAATTTTAGACTGAATAGAAACTGAATGAAAGATTTGATGTGCATCTCACGGCAAGCATACTAGGAAGCTACACCCTTCCCCTGTGTGGACAGCGGACCTAACAGTAATTCTGGCATCTCTGACTGTATAACGAATGGCTCTAAGGAGAGAGTTAAAGTGAAAGGCTCAGCCCTGGGTCCTCCACAAACTCCACGCTTGCAGATATAATCAACCACAGCCCTGGTTTTAACGGCTAGACGGATGCTAAGGAAACGTCAGTCACTAAGATTCTCCCATGTCTCCTCTGCATAAATAATACCATCCTAACCGACAGATTCTTGGCTCAACCAATCTTTTAAATATGCAGACTAGTCAGAAAGAAATATTTATTAGGGGAAGATTGGAAAGGGTGAAACTGGAAATGATCACTCAAAATAAGAAAAAAAAATCAGCCTCATTAAAGGAGAAAAAATATGGGCGCTCAGAGCTAGACAGACACCGGAAATGTATCTGAATAAACAGTGGAGCAATGGTCCCATGCTGGCATGATGGCCTTTGAGGGTGTGATGGCACTGATAGAACCTCCCAGACTCCCCAGAAGACTCACAGTTGCCAAGTAGCCCCAGCAGGCTGACAATATTATATCAGGTGGGCACATTTCCTTTGGGTTACATGATCAGTGTCCCTCCAAAGCCTCGGGCCATCCTAGAGCTCATTATTTTTATTCTAATTATTTTTCTGCAAAAGGCATCCTCGTTCACACAGATGCCCAGTCTCCCTGCATCCTCTGAAGTGTCTGTAGCAATTATTCCATTATTATGTTTCTAAAATTAATTACTAAGTTAAAAAACCCTCATAATTTGCTTTAAAATTTTCTGCCTTTCTACTTTTTCATCTTCACTTCATTCCTTTATCATTAGAAAGCATAAATAGGACATCCAGCTATTCCTCTCTCTCTCTTTTTTAAGCAAAACATTCTTCTTCTCTTTAGAATTCATTATTTTAGGTTTATCAGCTTTCTGTTTTCCTCACAAACAAAATGTCCCAGCAGGTCACCCTTTGATTCTTCCTGGCCACACTGAATAGTTATTTTATCTCTCACCTTGCTTAAATTATTTCCTTTCCAGCTAAATTCTGTTTAGTTGTTTTGTTTGTTTTGAAACGGTTTAGGAGGAGCAATGGCGGAAATCGGGGGAATCTCTGTACAGCGGAACCTGGTGTCCACTTACAAGCCAGTGTGGTTATATTGAAAAAGATAGGCTGAGGGGAAGTTTGTTTGTTTGGTTTTATTCCCCCAAGATTAGTCTTTGCCAGGATGAATAGTGAGGAGAGAGTAGAAGAACACAATGAGTGATGGCCATCCCTTACAGCCAGCTGACATTAGCAATTGCAGTGGCGTGGCAGGAATTTACTCTCTAGCTATGATGGCCAACCTTCATAAGGGGTCTGCAGGGGTGACTCGAGGCAGGAATGCAGGGTTCGTTCTCGGATGCTAATTACTGTGAGCCCTGGAAAACTGTCACCATTTCACAAAAAAATGGAAGAACTTTTCAAAATGGCTTGGCCAGGGTAAAAGCAGGCCTGGAGAGAGGGCAGGCATCAAGATCCACTGGGGTTAGCATCTCCAATCCCTCACCTGAGCCAGCACACATGGCGGGGGGCTTTCCCAGTAGACACAGTGTGTGAAATAACAGCTTCATCAGCCACAGGATTCAACAGTGACCATCTGGTGATCATGTACTATACACCTAGTATTGTCTCCGAGGTCTGATACATGAAATATATTGACCTCATTAAGTAGCCATAGAGACACAGAAAACACAGCATAAGTATAGAACAAGACAGCCAAGGTGGGGATCCTTGGACGAACAAGGTTGAGTAGAGCTCACGGGCTAGGGAATGTTTATTTGGTAAGGCACATGGGGCCCAACACAGGAGGAAAGGAGGCAAATGTCTCTGTGAGCCTCGATTTACCTTTTGGAGATGGGTGAACTCAAAGACCAGCACAGTGAGGAAGGACCAAGGAGAAGAGCACCGAGGTGTATGGGTAAAGAGTTCGAGGTGCGTGGGAGGAGGGGAACGGTAGCAGTGTTGGGAATTCAGGAGCCCTGGAGGACTTTAATAAAATGTAATTGTATCTGAAACACAGAAAATAGGCATATTCTATCCCAGACTTTTTTTTAACAGGTGCATAATTATATATCACTTTACATATACTAAAAATGAATAGTCATGGTGCTTTTTAAAAAAAATTAAATCCCCTCAAAATATCTATATGTATAGAATTACATACACACCCACACACGTGTGCACATCTTAAAGCAAAGCATAAAGAACTCTCTAATCTTTCATAGTGGCAACAGGTCTTATGACACACACAAAAGTTTTTACATACATGTAACACTTAGCTCCAAGTACATAGACAGGATGTTAAGACATTGAAATGACAGAATCACATTTAACCCTTTAAGGAGCAAAGGACAATGGGAATTTTTCATATCTGGACAGACTGTGGGTGTCTGGGAAGCTCTTCACTGCAAAGCAAGGGACCGGAGACAGAGGTCCTGCTAGAAGGAACTGCTTAGAAGTGAGGGCCTGGTGTGAGGGGGGATTGTTCGCAGCACCCTGAGGAGAAGGCCAGCGTGCTGTAAACCTGACACAGCCTAGAAGGGAATCCCAACCAATAAGGAACTTCTAGATAAAGCTTTGAGAGACTGTATTGGATGTTAGCTGAGGTGGGAGGGCCCACCCTGGCCCACCCTGCATTTGATTGGCACCGTTTCGTGCCAATCCTCTGAACTATAGAAGAAAGCGGGGCATAAGCAAGACAAAGCCGGCAGCGTGGGTCCATTGGTTTCTCTTTGCTTTCAGGTGTGCTGTGTCTTCTTCCTGTCTGATGCCCTGGAACCTGGAACCGAGAGCTTAAATAACTGTTTCTCCCTCCTCCATGTTGCTTTTGTCAGAGTATACTATTACAGCAGCAAAAAGAAATCCAGAAGAACTGGAGTGTGGTGAATTCTCTTGCTCATTCCTCTCTTATCCCCATTGAGTGGTTTTAGACTCCCTCATCATCCTTTTAAATCTCCCTTTCCACAGCATGACTATAAGATTTGAGTTTGTGTTTAGGAGAGAGAGATTTCCCTCTTCCACCCCTGTCTCGCCTCTGGGCCGTGTCTCTAAGCCCTGCAGGCGGGTCCAGCTTGCCAGTGTGCATCACGATGAACTGTAGGATAAAACTCCCACAATACTCAAGAGTTCTTTGATTTCCTATTCCCTGACAGTCTCTAATCATAGCTATCTCTCTCACCCAGGCTACCTCCAGGGGAAGTGCTGCTGCAGGTCACTCACAGGATCCCTGGGCTTTATAGTCTTTAGTGTCATCAGCCTAGTATTAACCCCAATCAGTAGGTGCTCAATAAGCATTTGTTTCTTCTTCTTAACATGTCAATATCCCTATTAGAGAGACAATGGGACAGATGTAAACAGGGAAGGCTTGTTTCTAACAGAAGGCTGACTACTCCTTTGTCCCTTTGTCATCGGGACACTGGACTCTATTCCCAACATGAAAGTCAACAGAAGAGAGGACAGAGGCACAGGTGAGTTAGTCACAGGGAGGGTGAAGACATAATGATGTGCCTTTTTGCTGCCTTGTTGGCAATGTATTCCTGGTCACTTGCAAAAACGTCCCAAGTGATATTTCCCAAGTGAAGCCAGGATTGACGGCCAAGACCTTGCATGGAACTTGATTTCATGTTGTTCAATAGCCACTCTGTTTTTATCCCCCAAATACCCATAAAAATTATAATAATATGATTTATTATTAGCATGTCCAAGCTGCTACTAAGCCCTCATACGTCTATTTTCCTACCTGTCTAGCTGTCTAAAGACTCAATGTAATTAATCTGTTTGCTGAGTTTCACGTGAATGAGAGACCCTGTGTCAGAATACAAGGTGGATACCAATCTAAAGAACCATGCCTGAGGCTGCCCTGTAGGCTCTGCATGCACATGCAGGTATATATGCCGCCACATGAGCACATGAACACATAAACACACACATACACACATGTATATCATATACATAAACACATACATCATATACATATATATCATATACATGTACACATGCACATATACACATACACATATACACATACACACATATCATATACATATACACATATATACATAAACATATATATCGTATACATGTACACACACATATATAATATCCATATACACATACACATATATATCATATACACATACACATATATACATATACACACATCTATCATATGCATATACATATACACTCATATATCATATGCATAAACATATATATCATATACATGTACATATACATATACATACACAAACATGCACATATATCATATATAAATAAACATATATTGTATACATATACATACACATATATCATATACACACACACATATATATATGTGTGTGTATATATATATATATATTGGTTCAGAGACAGAGTGATCCACTATGTATAACCCAGAATAAGAAATAACAAATGGGCTGAGATTATAAAGAGTATTTCAGTTAACTAGCTGACTATTGTACATGTGGGTATTCAGTCCCTCCAAGGACTTGTCAGACGCACACTATTTATAGTTCTGACTTCTGACATCATAGTTAAAGACACAGATGAGAAGAGACCTACTTAAGGGCCTGGAGCAATGGCTAGGTGATTAAGAGCACTTGCAACCCTTCCAGAAGACTGGGGTTTGCTTCCCATTCAGCTTCTCAGGTGGTTCACAACTGCTTGTAACTCTAGCTGCAAGGGATACGGCATCACCTTCTGGTCTCTTTCTGCACGTGTATGCATGTACACACACACACATACACACATAGACACACACATATCCACACATCCACACAGACACACACATACACATCCACACATAGACACACACACACATCCACACATAGACACACACACACATCCACACATAGACACACACACACACATCCACACATAGACACACATCCACACATAGACACACACACACATCCACACATAGACACACACACACACACACATCCACACATCCACACATAGACACACACACACACATCCACACATAGACACACACACACATACACACATAGACACACACACACACATCCACACATAGACACACATACACACACATAGACACACACACACACACACACACATCCACACATAGACACACACACACACACACACATCCACACATAGACACACACATTTTAAAAGGCTTTAAAAAGAATGCCTACTATATAAATAAGGCTTTAGACTCAGGTTAAGTTTACTGTATTGTTAGCCTTGCACTTCTAGTCCTCCGGCTTCAGCTTCACCTCAGCCTTGTCTGTTGGCCTCAGGTGAAGGCACCTCACCAAGCTCAAGCTTATCTCACAAAGAGGACTTAACACACGGTTCATCAGAGGATTTTTATTTTGCTGGCCAGTCAACTTGTTACTTGTTGGTCACTCGTGTGGTAATGAACATTCATGAGGCATATTTTACAAACAGCGTTTATGTCCAGCTGAGTGATGGCTTCAGTATCAGAGATCTTTTCATCTTTGCCAACATAGCCATTTTGGAGCTGCCTCAGGACTTGTCTAAACTGACAAGAACCATTTGTTATGCTAAAGCATAGGTCACTGGAACTTTTATAAAGACATTGTAAAACTCCCCAGATGTGACTTTCCCTCTGAAAACAGCTTGTTCCTAGTTTTGGGGGATTTGGTTTATTTTGCTTGTTTTACTTGAGAAACTAATTGCTCTTGGCAATCAGGGTTGATATATTTTTTTTTCAAACTAATTTTTCCTGTGAAGGGAGAACTATTTTAATTGACATTTATCACCAGACTGAATAGGAATCATTTCAGTTTTGAAAAATTTGGAAGAAACATTTCCCATCTGTTCCAGTAACCCAACTGACTGATTACATCACCAAGAATAATTTGTCACAAAAGGAAAGACTGATTGGGGGCTGGGGGAGGGAGTGGATCTTATTTATCTTACATCACATACTGATTGATGAGCAGTTATAGAAAACTTATGAAACTAACTCATACCAATGACTTATTCCAATTATGAGATTCCCAAAGGAATCACAACCTACTGGTTAGTCCTTCATGATACCTTATAAAGAGAGGTAGAGGGCCTGACAAGATGGCTCAGTTGGTAAAAGTACTCACCACCAAGTCTGCTGACCTAATGTTGATCCCCAGGACCCATGGAAAGAGAGAACAGACCCCTACATGCATTCTGTGGCTCACAAACTCAAATGAATGAATGAATGAATGAATAAATATATAAATAAATAGGTGTAAAAAGGGATTTCTTATATCACTTTGATTAGCTTTATTCTGCTTTTTAGGGAGAGGTTACTGAATTATGAGTTTCTCAGCTAACACAGCTTAGATGAAATGCTGACCATCCACAGCACTGCCCCAGCTCACCATCATGACACGACAGGTGGAAGTCGGTGTACCAGTGAAGAAAACTGATTCCCAGCTTCCACATCAGGAAACACTGGAAAACCATGTAAATTTTTATGCTTTGGATTTCTCATCTATAAAATGGGTATAGTTAATAATAACAATCACGGGGCTATTGAGGATTAAACTATGACTCCCGTAGGCTCACAGGGAGCAGCACTTTTAGGAGGTGTGGGCATGTTGGAGTAGGTGTGGCCTTGTTAGAGGAAGTCTGCCACGGAGGTAGACTTTGAGGTTCAAGTGTTCAAGCCAGGCCCAGGGTCTCCTCTGCCTGCTGCTGCGGATCTGGATGTAGAGCTCTCAGCTACTCTCCTGCACCATGTCTGCCCACACACTGCCATGCTTCCTACCATGACAAGAATGGACTAAGCCTCTAAACTGTAAGCCAGCCCCAATTAAATGTTTTCCTTTGTAAGAATTCCACGATCGTGGTGCCTCTCCACAGCAATAGAAACCCTGAGACATCTATCTAGCACATCCAGAGATAATGAATGGTATTAATACTAACAGCATCATGACAGCCATTGCTGACACTCTTACCACGCCTTCGAGCTGTCTGCTTCCCCAGATCTCCAGGAAAAAGCGTGTCTTCTCTGTCAGGGTCTCTGATGCTTTCATCTTCGGTGTGGCTCCGATTCCAGTTGCACAGTAGAAACTTCCAGAAAATGAAGAAGGATTAGAAAATACAGAAATCTAAGATTTACCAGGATGAGATTTTATTTTGATGCTTCTTGGGTGAGGACCAGAAATCTAATCATCTTTGCTGCCGTTTTTTGTTTCCCAGGAGTCTCTGGTGTACAGCAGGCAATCTCAGAATGACAGAAGATGTCAGCTGGGAGGACCTTTCTGTGTCCAGGGAGCACGTGCATCTTAGGAATCCTTCCAGCGTCAGCTCTCTTGAGACGGTTTTAAGATGAGGCTTGATGGTCAACGTCTCCAGTGACTTCTGCCCTCTCCCCTGTCCCCAGCCGCAGGTATCATTTCCCATTTTGGTAACATCATTTAAGAAGCTTTAGAACCCCTTTTTGGATATTCAGTAAATTCCAACAAAGAGCCCCATCTCCTCAGTGGAATCTTTTGACTTCAAACAGATCAAATATAGTTATCATGATGAATGGCTGCAGCTCGAGGGACTGCAGCGTGAATCAGGCGCACTTGTTCCTTTGAAGGACTAAGAGGCTCCTAACTAAGAGAGGAAAGTTGTTGTTCTTGCTTTATTTCCACTTCAAACGCTCACTTTACACTTAACTAAAAAGAGAGGAGGAGGGGAGGTGGTAAGGGTGACACACTCAAAGAGTCAGAGAAATGGGGCATTCAAAAGAGCAGAAGAAAGTATTCGGATCTGAAGCTGGCCATCTGAAAACTGAAATTCCGAGGGGCCTTCTCCTCTCCTTCCTGTCTCCAGCCCACAGATTCATTATTGGGAATTTACAAACACCGATAGAAAGCACACAAAAGAAGTTAAAACTGACTCGCAAAGCCGGAACGGTTTTTGTTTATTTTTAGTGTCTAAACTGAAGAACCCTCTCCCATCTGTCCATAGGCAATGCTTTCAAAAATTGTCTCATATTTATTAATATATCCACATCTTAGCCTGACATTTTAGCCACTCTGTTAAGTACTTTATGCAAATTTTATTACTGGGTTGCTTCTATAACCCTCTGTTATAGTGTCTCCCGAAGGCCAGGATGCTAGAGGCCTGATCTCCAGCTCAGCACTATTAAATGGTGGTGGAGCCTGTGCCCAGAAGCGCCCCCTCAGAGGTCTGCAGGTCATCGTGGGCATGCTTCAGTGGGGACAAGAACTCTTAACCCATCTTGTTCTAGGAAAGCGTTGGCTTCCTCACCACAGGGAAGAAGTCTGTAGAGCTACATGCTGCTACCACAGTAGGCTCAGAAGCAATCAAACCAATTGATCAATTGGAAATCCAAAGACTGTGGCCTCTGCTCTTCATGCTTCAATTACATTAAGTATTTTTCATAGTGACAGAAAAAGAGCTGAGTCAGCTTTGGAGGCGAAGTCTTGCTCCCACAGAAAGGGCAAGGAAACCACGCCTCACAGAAGTTCTCCATTCCGATAACGTGCCGTTTCGATGCCCAGAAAGGGAAATGTGGAGGTGAAGCACCTAGACACGCCCACAGTTCTCCGTGGACTCCCTCCTGTAAGTACGATCACTCTCTGCGTGGCTGTAAGGCTTTCAACGTTCTTCCCATTTCTCCTGCCCACCCTGGTCTATTCCAAACACAGTAATTATGTCGCTCCTCCAATCAGATGCCTTTGCATCCTCCGTAGACTCGGAGCAAGAGCTGAAGCTCTTCAAGGGGTCAAGAAACCAGCATAAGACCCGTACCTCCCATAGCCCTGACCTCCGACCTCCGACATGCTCCGTGCTCATCCTGCTGCCTTCCTAGCCGTCCTTTGAACAAGCCAGTGGCCTATTCTTTTTTCCCCCCTCATTTCTATAACAGAATACCATACAGAGATTAATTTATAAAGAAGTGCTTCTTGTAGTTCTTGAGGCTAAGAAGATCAATTTCAAGGTGCTGGTACCTGGTGTGGGTCTACCTCATGCCTTCATGAAAGAGGGAAAAGGAGACAGGGGAAAGGATCTTGGGTCAGAGCAAACTCAATCACTCATCACAAATTCATACAATAGCGACCCTCTCCTGCAAAGACAGCATTAATCGAACCACAAGGATAACCTCTAATGCCCCTCTGAAGGTCCTTTTTCAGAACTGCTTTGGGGACTGAGGTTCCAATATGTGGAGTTTAGGAGGCATATTTAAACCTAAACCCCAGCCACTTCCTTCTCTGGCTTTTACACCCCTAGACACCTCAGTCTGGAATGATCACACTCCAAGAAGGCACTCATTAATAGGTTACCCCAGATTTTAGCACCTTGGCACTTATGCTGGAATGAAGGCATTGGAGAGACACCGTGTACTGGAGGGTTCCCGTGTCTCCTTTCTGCATAAAAATAACTCAGACATTTCTCCACGAGAAAGGTGCCACCAGAGGTGCTGCATACTTTAGGGCAGGAAGAGAGGATTCTTGTCATCAGAGACTGAGGGTCATCACCAGAAGTGGCCTGTGAGGACAAGCCTATGTATAACACTCACTTGATTAGTTTCACATATTTATTTCCTGGTCACAGCTTAATTTACTTCCTCCAGTTTTGTCTCGTCCCCAGAAAACATCATCTAGAGATTCCTGTGTACATATGAAAATTCTCTATAATAGATGCTTTTCTCCTATCTAGCATTGCTAGCTCAACTCTTAAGCCTATTGCTAACCCAGGAAGGTAAAGGAAGCTTTCCTGTGTGGTACCTACACAGCCATGCACCTCCCTCTGGAGTCTTACAGACTTTGATTGATTTTCTCCTTTCACTGAATTTATTGGCCATCTTATTTATAATTACAGTATCTGCCCCATCCCATGAGAGATGAGTTATCAATTTAATTGGACCAACTAAGACCAGCTAGTGCCTCTGGGTGGGCCAATGGAGTATTACCTGGAGGGATTAACTACAGTAGAAGACCCTTCCCTCGAGTGGGCAGTACCTCTGGTGGTAGCTTAGATATAAAGAAATCTGCAGGAAAAGCTACTGCCTTTGCCTGCCTGCCTTCACTTCTTGCTGGTGATCGCATCTACTCTACCATTGCTGCGGCTGCCACTGACATCAGAACCAAGCTTCTTTGGCCCCGTGAGATGGATTGAGGATTGGAGGCTCTCTAGGGATCTTCTATCCCCTCAGCACCAGATGGGGACCGCTGAGGCTTCTGTCCTGGCACACCGAGCAGGTCCTAGATTTGCTCAGCTTGTCCAGTGTGCAGACACCATTGTACAATTCAGCTGGATTGTACAAGCCAATCTAAGTCCCCTTTGTAACGTGTATCTGTCTATCAGCTCTGTTCCTCTGGAGAACCTGAACTAGCACACCATGCTCCTCCTTTATTTTTACTTGATAGATACATAAAATAATCTGGTTTTTTGTTTTGTTTTGTTTTTATCTTTAGGATGTAAGCTTAGGGTGGTAGGCTCTGCTTTTCCACTTCAATTAATTCCCTTCACAGGGTGACTACTTGCTCCTTGTAACATTTAATGTGTTGGACAGGCACTACTGCCAGCCTTACTGTGAAGGTATGGAGTCCGAGGACCACAAAGCTAGGACATTGTCCTGTTTAGGGCTTCTATTGCTATGATGAAACACCGTGGCCAAAAGCAAGCTGTGGAGGAAAGGGTTTATCTGGCTCACACTTTCACACTATTCATTACCGAAGGAAGTCAGGACAGGAACTCGAGCAGAACAGGAACCTGGAGGCAGGAGCTGGTGCAGAGGCCATGGAGAGGTGCTGCTTACTGGCTTGGTCCCCATGGCTTGTTCAGCTTGCTTGCTTAGAGAACCCAGGACCACCAGCCCAGGAATAGCTCCACCCACAATGGGCGCTCCCCTCTCCCGCCATCCATCACTCATTAAGAAAATGCCCTACAGCTGGATCGTATGGATGCATTTTCTCAGCTGAAGTTCCTTGCCTTCAGATGGCTTTAGCTTTTGACAGGTGGATATAAAACCAGGCAGCACAGCTGCGGATTCAGGCCATATAACTCTAGGTTATAAGCTGCTTCGTCTTCGCATCAGTGTGGAGGGCAATGTAGTCAGGGCCTCTGCAGTGACCCTGTTCTCTGGACCCAAAATGAGTTGGTAAGTTTGCTCTGTTAAATAAGGAATAATTAGGAAGCAAGACTGGAGTGCTGTTCAGGGGTCACATGCTTCATTCAGGGGTCACGTGCTCCGTTCAGGGGTCACGTGCTCAGTGTGCGCGCCCTTTCCAAAACTAAAAGGTAGATGGAGATGAAGTGAGTTACTTCGCTTCCACATCAAAGATGAGCACAACATATAAAACATAGATTATCTTTCTCTACTAGAAGTAAGGTTTACACCATCTAAGGATTTCCTCTTCCATTAATAATACACCTTGTTTCCGAAGCAGAGAATACATATGTGAAACCCCAGGAACTTCTGCTTCTCGGCCCACGTAAAGGAGACGGCACCGGACCCCAAGAGTCAGCTGCCTTGAAGGAGAAAGCTCTGAGTAGGAGGCCAACCGGAAAGAACATTCCGTTCAGCGCCTGTGATTCAAATGAAGCATTCCAAAGACAGTGCAGATCCCTCCAGAAACTTCCCCATCTAAGCAACCTGACACTGTGCAGGATGCAGATTGGCTCCTGCTTTATCTGTAACGGTTTAGGATAAGCCAAGATTAATGACTGTGTAAACTAGACTCGATCTACCCGCCCCGAAGCTCCCCCTCTGCGGCTTTCTTCTGCTGGTTTTCTTTCTTTCCCACGGTGGACTTTCAGTTGCTAGTTGTGATTAATGTTTTTAAGGATTCTTTAACTCTTTTTTAGGTTGGCAGCACAAGGCGGACCAGGTGCCGCTCTTTTATTTAAAACACTTATTTGTTGTAGCAATTATATTAAACTTATATGAAACGAAGCTTTTCTGTTTGTTTGTTTGTTTGTTTGTTTGTTTAAAAGACAGGGTCTCACTGTGTAGCTCTGGCTGTCTTTGAGCTCACTCTGTAGACCAGGCTGGCCTCTAACTCGAAGAGATTCACCTGCCTATGTTCCCCCAAGAGCTGGGATTAAAGGTGTGCAGCACGCGCAGAACACATTGAGCTTTTCCTTGAGATCTTTGGCTTGGCCGTTTGTTTGTTTGGGATGTGTCCTAGCTAGGTTTTTATTGCTGTGGTAAACACTGACTAAATGCAAGTTGCAAAGAAAAGGGTGTATTTCAACCTACACTTCCACATCACAGTCCGTCATAAAGGGAAGGCTGGGCAGGAACTCAAGGCAGGAACCTGGAGACAAGAACTGAAGCACAAGGAGGAAGAAATGCTGTTTACTGGCTCACTGGCCTGCTTTCTTACACAACTCACAACTACTTGCGGGGTGGCACCGCCCACAGTGGGCGGGGCCTTCACACATCAATCATCAATCAAGAAAACGCCCCACAGACTTGCCAACAGGCCAATCTGATGGAAACATTTGCTCAGTTGAGGTTCCCTCTTCCTAAATAACTCTAATTTGTGTCAAGTTGGCAAGAACCTAGCCAGCACAGAGTAAGAGGGTCTGTAGGCATGCCGGTTGTGTGTTTGCATATGTGTGCATGTGTGAGTGTGAGCACCTGTGCACGTGTGTATGGTGGAAAACATCAAATGTCCTGGGGTCTCACTCTTCACCTTACTCCCCTGAGACAATATCTCTCAATATCCGGAGCTCACTGATCCTCCTATGTACCCAGAGCTGGGGTTGTAGGTCTGTAGCCACACCCAGTATTTATGAAGTTCCTGGAGCTCTGAACTCAGGTCCTCATGCTTTTGCGCACTGTAGTATAGTATTTTTACACCCTGGGCCATCTCCCAGGTTCAAAGGAAACTTTAAACGGTCTATGCTAAGCTATGCTATGCTATACTGTACCATACCATACCAGACTATCAGAGCACAATAGTTCTGCTCATTTTTGTCTGCATTTGTCTAATCTTTGTCTGGACTCACTTATTTTTTAAAAGGTTCACAAATCTCTGATTAAAGGCTTGAGTCAGTTGAGTACTTGAGGCCAGTTACTGCCACGTTCTTTCTAGAAATACACTCAAACAAAACATGTCCTAGATGTGCTCAAATTGGGACATGGTGGACTGAGGGGCCTCAGAGATTACCTAGCTCAGTGCTGCAGCTAGTGGCTAGTTGTTTGGCCAATGATGCTGCATGAGTAGTTTAAAAGCTGCTTCTATTTGTTCAAAGTCAGGAGTGTGTGCTGAGTACTATGTATCGTTTTTACTCCTTTCTGCAACTATACAAAAGAGCGAAGAGAAATGATCTGGAGACGGTGGCGAATGTGGCTCAGAGGCCTGACATGTCTAAAGCCCTGGGTTCAATCCCCAGCAAAGGAAAAAAGAAAGGAAGGGAGGGAGGAAGGAAGGAAGGAAAAAAGAAAGGAAGGAAGGAAGGAAGGAAGGAAGGAAGGAAGGAAGGAAGGAAGGAAAGAAGGAAGGAAGGAGGAAAGGGGTGATCTTGGTTTGAGTCCTACTCCATAAGGTCAACAGCATCAATTTTCTAGGGCTAAATGAAGGGTAATTGAGTCAAACACGTAAGTCCCCTGCCATGAAGCTATTTTTATGCCTACGTATTTTTCAGATGGTTAAATGGGTTCAGAGGGATTAAATTGCTAACATGATGTCTGCTTCAGTTTCCCACTGAAACTGAGCTACTGTCTAGAACAGAGTTTGACTTCTGAACTTTTGGACCACATGCTTCCAAATCCCCTTAGGTGCATGAGAAAAATTCAGTTTCCCAAACTGGCTCAAGCAGGCCTTCTGGAGCCTCTGATGCTCATATGGGAAACTCACCACCCACCTCCCGGGCCTTGGTTTACCTTCCTGTGAAATGAGAAAAGCATAACTACCCTTCAAGCTGGGGTGGAGGATTAAAACAGTGTAGACGCTGTGCAGGAGGATTAAGACAGTGTAGATAGACGCTGTGCAGGAAACTCTTTGAAAACTAAACGAGTCAGAGTTTCTTGATAACTCAAATCCTCGCCAAATAAGAAAGGACAATGTGGGCTGGAGAGATGGCTCAGCGGTTAAAAGCACTGGATGCTTTTCCAGAGGTCCTGAGTTCAATTCCCAGCAACCACATGGTGGCTGACAACCATCTTCAATGTGATCTGATGCCCTCTTCTGGTGTGTCTGAAGAGATTGGCAGTGTACTCACATACATAAAATAAATAAATAAATCTTAAAAAAAAAAAAAAAAAAAGAAAGAAAGGACAATGCCCAAGGTCCCCAAAACAATACCGTCATAGCATCTGAACTAAGCAACAAATGACATGTAGCCAATGAGGTTTCTCTAAGACCTGAGAACTGATCTTAGAACATAGAATCTGCAGTGTTCCAAAACTTGAAGTGTTTCGATGCTAGCATGACCCAAACTGAGAAGCCTCTGTAGCTTCCCTCCACAGAGGCTGAAACATAGCAATGTAAATACTGCATACCGTTACCTTCATGCTGTCTGTAGAAAATGTGCATGAAGTTCAAACGATGTCCGTGCACTTAGGTTTGGGCCCATCCCACGAGTATTTCATGTATTTACAGATAGTCCAAATCCAGGGGGCAAATAATCTGGAATCCAGAGCCATTCCCTTTTCAAGCATTTCAGGTAAGCCAACTATACATCTGCCTCGTGGCTTAACCATTGGCCCTAGTCATACAGACACTATTCCAGCCCTGCAGACCCCTTACTGCAATGGCATCCACAGATCAAACCACCACAGCTGACATCAGATACTGTTATTCACCATGTTCTCCCCCGCTTATGCAGCAGGAGTTCCATTTATCCATGGATCACTAGAAAGCTGTGGTTTGCTAAAGAGGGCCTCTTTCTTCTTCATGATTTATATATGGAGAGATGAGTGTATGGCTTTTCCAGGTATATGATTATAATCTAAATTAGCTCATGATCAA
>CM052703.1:3521214-3531352 GCA_028551405.1 Uromys caudimaculatus
CCAGACCAGCCTGGCCCACTTAGGAAACCCTATTTCAAAAACAAAACAAATATATGCTCATAAGGAACTCACAACCTAGTTGGAAAGATAGGTTATTCAAGGAACATTCAAGAGTTGCCTGCAAGGGACTCACCCATGTTCACAGTAGCTATTGTTTCTCCTTTGGAACTGCTACCATCTTAGAAATGTAACAAAAACCTACTGGGCTAGGAAAGAAAGTTAAAATATCATTTAAATTCTCCTATAAGATACAAAGAGAACCTACAGTCACCTCTGGGGTTACTGCCAAAGGACAATGGACACATTACAGGTTACAGCCTAAAGACTACAGTCCTTGGTCCCAATTTGTGGTGTTTTATCAGCTCTTCTGGAGTTGGGCTTTCTATAAAGTCACAGTTTGTTCCTATTACTGATGAAAAATAGACGAAGCTGAGAAGGCGGAGCTCAGAGAACCCACAGTTAAAAATAATATTCAAATCGCATCAGTCTCTGCTACTTCCTGAGAACCTCCCACAAGCCATCCCAGATTTTGTTATCAGCACATTTGTGACTCCAGCAGCCATAAATGCAATAAACATAATTAAATCCAAGCTTCAGAAGGATAAAGTGACACAGTCACAAGCTGATGGAGCTTCCCTTTCTTCAGAGTGTCTAAGTGCTAGCCTCTTTAAATTTAATTTTACCTGAAAATTTCAAGAGACTGGTTGGATTCCAAAATTACATATTCTGTTGCAGATGAAAGCTGAATAGTTGAGGGAATTGTGTGTCAACTTGTTTCTCTAGACATCAGTTACCAGAAACCCTTTTAATGAAAGCTCTGAGGTTGTCCATTATGCTGCTCAGGAGCCTGAGTCAGCAAGCTCATTCAGATTTAAAAATTTAACTGGCCCTCATCCAACAGTTAATCAAAAGCTAATGTACTTTCACAATCTAAGTCGTTTGCATTCACTGTCTAGAGAGGACACTGGATTCAGTGTTCCAGAGAAACAACTTGTACTGGATGTCAATGGCTAAGTACCACTGTGGCAGTACTGGATGTCAATGGCTAAGTACCACTCTGATGGTACTAGATGTCAATGGCTAAGTACCACCCTGGCAGTACTGGATGTCAATGGCTAAGTACCACTGTGACAGTACTGGATATTAATGGCTAAGTACCACCCTGGCAGTACTGGATGTCAATGACTAAGTACCACTGTGACAGTACTGGATGTCAATGGCTAAGTACCACCCTGGTGGTACAAGCCTCTGAGAGGTCAGGCTTGCCATAAAGGTTTTCCTCTTCTCTTCTGGAAATAGAATAGGATACTGCTCCTCTGGCCTTGCTGGTCTCCCAGAGCCTGTGGACAGAATTAACAATTGACTGGAGCTGAATAAAAGGCAGGGATGTTCTTCAAAGAATCCAAACTCTTTCTCTGAAAGAGCTTTGGGGTAAGACTGATTTTATCCCTGAAGGCATGAAGTTGAATATTTAATCCCCTGCTGATAAATGGATCTCAAATGAGAGGAGAGTTACCAGTTTTAGGGTCTGGAACAAGATTTAATGACTTGGAACAGGTAGTTCCTAGATTAAACATCACCTAGAATGTTAAGCAAGCTGGAGCACTGAGTTCCGTACCTGCACCATTTGAGTGTTTGTGGCAAAACCACTTCTATGCATAGGTGCAAAAGCCAGAAGTCAGCATTTGCCACTTGAGGCCAGGATAGCTCTCACCATAAAGGAAAAATAATTATAAAGTGTCTTCAATAGAATCTCACTCGCTTAATTAAAGAAACACTGTGTCTCTTGCATAGTTTCTTTGTTTTTGTATTGAGCAAAGCCAACCTGTTCTTTTAATTGCATAGATAGTACTTTTTTGTTCCTTGACTGATAGTGACTTCCTTGTTAGAAGTGAGCACAGAAATTGACAGCTCAGTCTATTTCACCCAACCCAGTGAATTCTTTATACCAGAGAGTCATAAGGCAAAGGCTTCTGGTATCACATTGCTCAATGCCCCTTGATATGTAAGCCAAGAGCCTTAATGCACATAAAACATTTACACTCAAGAAGCACAGCTCTCATTAATAGACAGATATGTGGTAGCATAACTGAGTGCAACATTAGAGGGAACCATTTGTGAGTGGCTTACAGGAAAATTGCCCAAATTATCAGTGGATTCAAAATAATTATGCAGCGAAACTAGGGGCTTGGGTTTTTTGTTTGTTTGTTTGTTTGTTTTTTGTTTTGTTTAAAAAAAAACAAAGAGGCAAAGTTTATCTGAAAAGCTGGCCCTTTTTGTTTCTCTCTCATTGTTTACCTGGGGAATTGGGGCTCCTGGGGGGAGGGATCTTGCTGAACCAACAGAATGCTCACTACTTCACGAGGTGGTTTGGGGATTCAGCTCCTTACATTCCCGAGGGCGTCTGCATAGAAAGCATGGGTGCTTTCGAACAATAATTATGGCTCGAGGATTATTTCAGAAGAAACCTTTTCCAGAGTGATGTCGGGCTGTTGCTGACACCATGGCTGAATATCAGAAAGTGGATGATTTATAGATGAAAGGAGTCTGTTCTGTCCACAGTTTTAAAGGCTCAGTAACTTTGCTTTCTGCTGGGACAAAATCCTTGACAAACTCAACTTAGGAAGAGAGGGTGTTTGGGCTCTGATTGCATCAGAGCAGGGAAATCACAGCAGTAGGAACCGGAGGCAGCTGGTCACACTGTGTCCCCAGTCAAGGAAGCAGAGAGCAAAGAATGCTAATATTTACCTAGTTTTCTGCTTTCAGCGTAGTCTGGAGCCAAGCTCGGAGAATGGTGCTACCCACTTCCAACATCAATTAGCCTAATAAGATACCCCAGAGGGTTGTCTCCCAGGTGATTCAGTAGTAAGCAACACAAGGAGGTAGTGCGGGGCTGTGAGGACTTGGTGCTCTTCTCTTGCATGGCATAAGAGTAGAGGGACAAAGTAATGTCTTCCAGCATGAAAATCCCAGGAGTGGGCTTACATTCAGGAGCTCACACCCACTGACGAGCATTAATCCATCCAGTTGTCCCAGTCCCCATGAGCCAAGCATCTCCTAAGAAGGCTACCACTGCTCAATGCCGTGAAACCCGTAACACAACGTCAACAAGATCTGGGGGAAGACTGGCCATACTCAGCCATACGTAACATTGAACTCCATGGATGGGACGGTGTCATAAAACACCTTCTCAGATCTTTAGGAGAATATGCAGACTGTCCAGAATACAGCTCTCCAGACCACCCCACCTCTAGGAGGCCTCACTACAGTGTGAAAGTAGCTTTATAATGTGAATAATTAGCCACATATCCCCAGACAATCCGTTTCTAGAGTGCTTATTCTGAATTAGGTCACTTGCTTTCTGAGTGTTTGACCCAGGCTCAGACAACGAACTCTGGGAGCCTGACTCAGTGGCTACAGTTTATCTGGTTGAGGGTAATCCGAAGACATTGTTTTTCAGGATGAAAACAAACACAAAGCCAGAAGCCTTAATTCCAGAGGTCTGGAACAAGGCAACCACCATGAGCACAGAGCAGTGGGAAGGAGAGAACCACGCAAGGTGTCAAGACAGGAGCAGCCTTCTGGAAGCTTTTTATAAGGGACTTGTTACCTCAGCAACAAACAGCTGATGAGCTAGTAAAGGTAGTGAGCGCAAGACACAAACACCACTAATACAGTTCATCCCCCGCCCCCTGAGCTACTTTGTGGAAGCTCTTACAAATATAGGAAGACCTCAAGGGAAATTGTTCTCAACGTTTCTTAGTAGCCTTTGCCCTGGTAAGCTCAGCCCCATTCCTGCCCCAACTCAAATCCCTTCCTAAGACCCACTAGCACCATTAACACCTCAGATATAGACAGGTGAGCCGTGCTAGGCTGATCCTCTCCACAGGACCTATCTGGAAGCTTCATATTTTCCTTTTGTCTGGTTAATTTGAATTGCGTTTCCATCACATGCCACTCAAGAGTTCCGAGTCACACACACAGCCATCTAGTTCTCTCTCCTTCCCTCTTACAAATAAAAATGTGCTTGTCATGAACACACACTGAAACAGTCAGTACTCATTCTGATATAAAGTTAAAAGAGTATTTCCCCCTCTACATCTGACCTCTTCACTATAGGGTCTTGTTCCTCATAGGAAGGCAAAGGTAGGCACATGGATCAGGAAATGATGGAGCCATAGTCCCCACAGCCATGAGGCATTAGAGGCTAAGACCTTGATATCAAAGAAGGATTTAGTTTGCCTCTCTGGGTTCTCTTTGTACTGGTCCGAGCAGAGAAGCACCACAGTAGGTGACAGTAAGTGTCCTCTGCTGCCTCTGTGGAGATGTTTCAAAGGATGTGAACTGTTGGGGGTGAGTAGGAGAAAGTGGAATAACCAATCAAGAAATGTCTGCCGTGCACTTCCTTTGTGGAAGGCACTGCTAGGTACTGCATGGACAGAATACAGCCGACAGCCTGAAGAAGACCACACTCTATTTGGGGAGATGAGGCATGCACACAAACAGAAGTTCCCCAAATAAAGACAGCCGACACCAAGCACTGTAGGTGGATTAGACCACAAAACTCCACGAGTTTGAAAGCAGCATGCAGCAGTGCAAGCTGGTGCTTTGTTAGTTCTTGGTTGCAAGGAGACGTCAGCCAACATTGGCAAAATAAGAACTTACTGGGAAAAAAAGAGGCACTGTCCTAGACTGAATACATTGAACAATGGGCACTGGAGAGATGGCGGAGTGGTTCGGCGCGCTTGCAGAGGACTCAGATTTGGTCCCTAGCACCTACAGGGCACTTCACAAACTCTCATTACTCCAGCTTCAGGGGACCCCACAGCCTCTTCTCCTGCAAGTGTACTCATGTACACACAAATGTGCACACACACATGCACACACACACCACACCATACACACATGCACACATATACACTCATATACCACACACACACGCACACATATACCACAAACCACACCACACACACATGCACACACTTACCACACACCACACCACACACACATGCACACATACACACTCACACACTACACATATGCATTCACGCACTACATCATACACACATGTACACACCTACACTCATATACCACACACGTACCACACACATACACACACATACCACACACATGCACACACATATACTTATATACCATGCACACATGCATACATACACACACCATACACACATGCATACACACATACATACCACATACCACACACACACACCACACACTCACACAGGCTCACGTACGCACACTCACATACCACACACACACCACACACATACACATTCACACACTTCACACACATGCACATAACACACACACACACCACCACATAGCACACCACACACACACACACCACACCACACAGCACACACACACACACACACACACACACACACACACACACACACACACACACAAACACCGCCACCACACACACATCACAAAATTAAACAAAATGTTCTTTTTAAAAGAGAGTTAAACAACAGAGCAAGAGAAGGAAGAAGGCAGAATGGCTCCAAATAACCTCCTTGTTGCTCATCGTGATGACGCACATGGCGAATCAGGCCTGGGAGACAGTGGAGTGAAAGGGGCAAGGAGAGAAATGTAGAGTCCCCACATCCTTTAACCAGAGAGAGTTTGTACCTATTGCTCTGAGGGCCAGGGAAGAGATGGCTGCTCAGCTATACCTGATGCAGGGACTGAGGAGACGAGAGGCGCTTGTGTATACTGCAGGGCAAAACTATTATTACACTGTCATCTCAGCCATAATGAAGAATTCTCCAGAACCATCAGAGAGCGACTAGGGATTTTAACCACTTATGAGCCAAGAGCATCACTCTGAAACCGTCTGTCTAGAAAGCATGTCTGTGGTGAGACATTGGTTCAGCCATCAGTATGCAGAAGGAAACACTTGGCCTTCTGGCTTTATTGAGCAGTATTGACACGCCCAGGCATCCATGACAGCTAATCGCAAAGCTCCAATTAGCTCCTGTCTCCTAATGCCCTTCCACCGGGATATGCTGTTCAAACGAGGACAGTGTACGCTCTCTCGCCTGAAGGAGACCCCATAGAGAGAGCAAACCCTAAACATTGCCAGGAAGTGGTCAGAAAACAGGCATGCGTTCATGGGTTTGGACACTGTGCTGTGTTTTATGGAAGAGGAGACATATTTTAAATTTTTTAAATAATATTTTTAAAAGTCTTCTGGCCACAGGATGGGAGTCACGGAGTGGGTGCAGAAATGACAGATCATATGCAGCACCCACAGATGGCGGCTTCAGCTCGGCCGAGTAGGAGGCAGGAAAGTTGACAAAAGGCTCCCCGCAATCTTTCTAAGAGATTTCTTATTACTAAAAAACTCTGTGGCTGCACTCTGAGGAAAGAACCTTCATTCTTCCACATCTCAAAAGCCCATGAAGAATTCCAGGAAGGGAAGCCTCGGAGAAGACCAGGCTGCTCAGGCTCCACTCATGTCACTGGTCCCTGACTTTATCCAGACCATCATGTGGTCATCTCTTAGCAAGAAGGGCCTGACTCAGTGTGTCTCACTGCCTTCTGTGCTTGTTTTTTGGAGTAGTCTATCTATCCAACCTTCTCCTCCACCACCAGGCTATTAAACGTTCCGGTGGGAGAGACACATGTGTTTAGCTCTACTTGTGACAGAGTGGTGACTCTCTCCTCTCGTTTGGTCATGAAGGGCAGGAAGCCCATTGGGGCCACACAAGGAAGCCATATTCTTCAGTGTTTCTGGAAGCTCCATCCTCCTCCACAGAACTCCTGAAAAAATCCTAAGGGTTTCAGAACTCAGGGTGGGGAGGAAGAGTGATATTCCAGCCCCAGTGTCTTATGAACTTTACAGTCAGAGATACTCGTGAATGGTGTTTACTACGTTAAACAGAATGCGTCATAGTTATAGTCACTATGTGCTCTGCAAGGCCTATTAGTGGTAATGCAGTTATTATTACCATAGTTTTATAGATCAGAAAAGAAAGATTCAGAAAGATTACATTCCTCGCCTTATATAATTTCTACATGGTGAAGCCAAGTCTCCCACCTGACTTTCCAGCCCATCCCAGGTTCTAAAGGGACAGACAGTGAGGATTCAGTTCGATGAGCTAGGTTCAAGAGCCATGCGGGCTTTGGGCCCCTGTGCAGCCCTTCCTCTGGTTGGAAAGATGCAGACTTGGAAGTCCTCCTCTCCTCAGCTAGAAGACAACACTAGGACAATCTGTCTGACTTCACTGAGTAACAAGGGCAAATTAACCATTTGGTGAGAGTCAAGGGTCAGCTTTCAGCATGAGTATGGGTGACCCGAGAAAGCAATCTGTTTACCAACCTAGATACAGTACAGAATCAACTCATGTAACCAACTCAATGAAATCAACTGAAAATACTCTGTGTTCTTCCTTTTAAATACTTGAGACATCTCATCTGTTATAAGGTCCTCTTGAACAGAATCTAATTTTTGGTAACATTTCAGCAACACATAATATAAAATGTAAATTGATATAATCCTCTTAGGAAACATTTGGAAAATTTATATTAAGAATCAGAAAAAATGGTAATACTATTTGACTTAGTAATTCCACCAGTGGGAAATTATATAAAATATCTAAGAAACCATACCTCTTCACAGGAGTATTCAAATAATATAAAGAAACATAATGCTTAGCAATTTGTCTATCATGTATAGATTTTCTTGGTGGCAGAGAACACAAATGAGCCTAAGCATATTTAGTCAAGGAAAATAGTGTGTAGTTTCTGGGTTGAATGGCACAAAGAAAGGTCAGAACTAAGGTCTAGCCAGCTTCCCGGTCCTTGGCATTGAAGTCTCATGAGCCTTCAAGTTCAGGTCTTAAAATGGCTCACTGTAGAGAGAATATAAAATACCTCCTCTGTCTCAAGTTTGGCCCCAGCTGGCGGCACAGTCTTCATGGTTCAGAGAGGCAAGCTTCTCTGAAGGGAACAGTTCTCTGGAGGCAGGCCTGGAAGCCTTGGGGCCTGGCTTATATCCTATGTGCTTTCTGCTCTCAGCCTGCTGACAGCAGATGCTACGTGACGTTCCTGCTACGACCACTCACATGCCCCACCCCATCATGCGCTGTATCCTTCAGTTGCTGTTTGTCATACATTTAACCGTAGCAATAAGAAAACTAATGAACACACCCTCCTTCTATCCGCACTTGAGCAATGGGATATGGTGCCCGAGACCCTATTATCTAGTGATCGTGCATAACTGCTTGCAAAGAGTCCCTCAAAGCTGGAATGAAAAACGCTGTGCTCAGTGGCCTGTGCATACCCGTGCAGAGGAGGAAAAGACATTTCCCTAAAAGCAAGAACATAGAGCAGGTGTCCACCATCAGGGCAGGTGGCCAAGTACATTTTTAATGTATCAATTAGACAATATCTTATGATCGTAACAGAGACTAGAAGGATTGTTTTGTCATTTTAAATAAAAACCGCAGGATAGTTAAAAGTTTACCTGAATGTACAGTTGTGCTTAGGAAAGAAAAAATCATATCTCTATGAGCGGCTATGTTTCTGTCTGACCTACGCTTGCAGGATAAAAGTGCTTTCTTTGTGGGCTGAAACCAGAGCGTGGTACAGGAGCTGGTTCTAAAGATGCCACACTTAGCCCAGGAAGGTAAGAGGGTGGGAGCTTCTAGGATTAGAAGACTGGCACTTCCCATCCAGTCTGAGAAGTGGTAAGGGCTTGAGAATGAAAACAATGCCCAACGTCAAGGGTTGAGAAGGGGAAGGCTGAGCAGTCACTGCCTTTGGTCTGAGCTTGGCCGGGTCACCCCATGTCCTTCTTCACCGGGACCTTGAAAAAGGGATCAAAGAGGGAGCAGGAGAGAGGGGAAGTAGATTGATTCTACTTTGTGAGCATTTGCACTTTTTATTTGATTCTCAGAGTGTAGTTTAATGGTAGTGTAAGCTTGCTGTATGCAAGACCCTCTGTTCAACCTCCAGCACTCCCTAGCCCAAAAGTACATGAATAAGGAGAACAAATCAAAACGTATTGCAGTTTTAAATTTTTGATTCTATGTGCTTTCTTCTTAAATGCCTGGTGCATAGTCTAAAAAGCTTTGCATTTGGAATGTGAGAAACGTCTATTAAATTCAACTGCTGTCGATATACAGGAACTATAAAAATGTTATTTGTTTGGTTTAGATATTACATACCTTTCTCCAGCTCCCAGAATGCAATCTTTCTATTCTATAACTTAATGATCCAAAAGGAAATCTTTCTCAATGCTCAGCTGAAATGGCTTCAGGATTGGTCCCGTCCAGGTTCAGTAATCTTTTGTTTTTATAATGCTCCAAAGACTCAAGGATGCAAGCATTGTCTACAGCGGTCTTTAAAATGTCTACAATATTTCCCTTGACGATGTGAAGACAAGGAAACTGCGACTAACAGACCACTTTATACAAAGAAAATGGACTCTCTGCAAAACAAAGTAACTAGAGGACTGTATGATTGTGTGTGTGTTTAGGAACATAGCACCCTTCTGAATCTCTATGTAGTTAAGATAGACATTACTCCTAGCTTCAAATTTTCCATAAGGGAGACAAAAAGAAAAATATCTAATCCATGCAGAAAATATATGCATAATTATATACAAGTTTTTGAGGAATTTGAAAAAGAAAATAACAATGTTTCCTGATGGCTGATCATCATTTTTAAGGTTTACCTTTTTTAAATGTTCAACATCCTTAGTCATCAGGGAAATGCAAATCAAAACAACTCTGAGATTCTACCTCACACCAGTCCGAATGGCTAAGATCAAAAACTCAGGTGACAGCAGATGCTGGCGAGGATGTGGAGAAAGAGGAACACTCCTCCACTGTTGGTGGGATTACAAGCTGGTACAACCACTCTGGAAATCAGTTTGGCGGACCCTCAGAAAAATGGACATAATACTACCTGAGGACCCAGCTATTCCACTCCTGGGCATATACCCAGAAGATGCTCCAACATGTAATAAAGACACATGCTCCACTATGTTCATAGCAACTATATTTATAATAGCCAGAAGCTGGAAACAACCCAGATGTCCCTCAGCAGAGGAATGGATACAGAAAATGTGGTACATTTACACAATGTAGTACTACTCAGCTATTGA
>CM052703.1:3531452-3641452 GCA_028551405.1 Uromys caudimaculatus
TCACTGATAAGTGGATATTAGCCCAAACGTTCGAAATACCCAAGTTTCACTTTACAGTAACCGCTGGACTGAGAGTGAGGTCCCAGATGGAGGAGTTGGAGAAGGGACTGAAGGATCTGAGGGAGCTTGCAGCCCCATGGAGGGAGCAAGAGTGTCAACTGACCTGACACCCCTGGTGCTCCTGGAAGCTGGACCACCAACTAAAGAATAGACATCGAAAGACCCATGGCTCGGACCACATATGTGGCAGAGGAGGGCCTTGTTGGCCATCAGGGTGAGGAGAGGTCCTTGGGCCTGAGGGTGTTAGAGGCCCCAGTAAAGGGGAATGTCAAGGGGGGAAGATGGGAGTGGGGTGGCGGGTGGGTGGGAGGGGGAATACCCTCACAGAGGCGGGGGAGGGGGAGGAGATGGGGGTTTCAAAAGAGGAGACCTGGAAGGGGGAAAACATTGGAAATGTAAATAAAGTATCAGAAAATTAAAAAAAAAAAAGGTTTACCTTTTTTATTTACAAATGTACCTAATTTTAATTATGTGTATGTCTATGTGTGGGTGTGTGAGCTTGAGTGTGGGTGCTCTCCTGGATCTCCTAGAACTGGGTTATAGGCTGTGAGTCACCTGATGCATGTGTTAGACCTAGCTGAGCCATGTTCAGTCTTACCCCTGGGGCCATCGATCTCTCCAGTCCAATCTATGCTCAGGTTTTAGAGCAAGAGAAGGAAAAAATATTTTACAGAAGGTTTCCAGCCCTATTGTACAGAACTCTACGGCTTCCAGGGAAAAGATGTCATAAGTCAAATGAGCTTCAAAAGTCAGATGAATCTTCCTTTAATATAAAACTGTATCCTCTATTCTCTGACATGTCCTTCAACTGTGGGATTTTTTTTTTCTTTTAACAAAACCTCACAAAATTTAAAGGGAATATCAGGAGACAGGCACTAAGACAGAAGGTAGTTTATGTGTGCACAGAATCCTCTGCACGACCCAGGACATCTTGAGAACCCCATACTTCATCTTCAGTGCTGTTAGCTTTTCATGATGAAAGCTTACAGTCTTGAAATACAAACCAAAGGTTCCAGGGAAAATTAACTTGTTAAATTAGAAGAGGGGGAAGCCAGCTTGTCACTGGAAATAATGACTGCCATAATTCAGTAGTTACATGATATGTCCCAGACTTGAATATGCAAATACTCCCATTGGGTTTTCAAGTCAGCTTTGATGTAGCTGAGTATTCTTCTCTCAAAGAGAATTTATTTATATATATATATATATATATATATATATATATATATATATATATATATACACACACACACACACACACACACACACACATACATATATATATATATATACATACATATACACACACACACACACACACACACACACACACATATATATATATATATATATATATATATATATACACACACAAGACAACCTTTCTTCTCCTCCTCTCCTCTCCTCCTCCTCTTCCTCCTCCTCCTTTTCTTCTTTGGTCTCCCCTCCTCACAAGCAACAACCCACAGATCTGCATATCTAAGCACTAAATTGCACCAATTTATTTGTTTTGTGCTATAGGCTAACTGTGGTGGTTTGAATAAAAATGGCCCTCTTAGACCCAAAGGGAGTGGCACTGTTAGGAGGTTCCTATAGCGGGACTAGGTGTGACTTTCTTGGAGGAAGTGTTACCAGAGGGTGGGCTTTGAGGTCTCAGATGCTCACACTGTGCCCAGTGTGGCAGTCACTTCCTGCTGCCTTTGGACCCTGATATAGAACTCTCAGCCTCCTCTCCAACACCACGTCTGCCTGCACACTGCCATGTTTCCAGCCATAGTAATGATGGACCAAACCTCTGAGCTGTAGCCCCAATGAAATGGTTTATTTATGTTTTTATTGGCATGGTCATGTGTCTCGTCACAGCAATAAAACCATAGCTAAGACACTAACTTTGAACTCACTAGAGTTAAAAATGACCTTGAACTTTTGACCCTCCTGTTTTTACCTCCTAAGTGCTGGAATTACCAGGCATGGACCACCAAACCTGGTTTATACTGTGCTGTGGGCTGAACTCAGGGCTTTTGGCATGTTAGGCAAACAACTAATAATTGAGCTACATCCCTAACCCCAAATTGAATTTATAATTTAATTTCCTTTTCTCTTTTCTTCTTTCTTCCTATTTCCCCTTCCACTTCTCTCTTCAATGCTGGTGAGTTCAATACTAGTAGCCTGCTTGAAGGGCATGGAGAACCTACTAATCATCTCTGTTAAAACAAACCAGTACACACACATACACACACACACACATAAACACACACAAACACACATAAACACACATCACACACTCACTCACAAACACACATAAACACACACAAACACACATAAACACACATCACACACTCACTCACAAACACACATAAACACACACAAACACACATAAACACACATCACACACTCACTCACAAACACACATAAACACACACAAACACACAGGCACATGCGTGCGCACACACATACAGATACACACAGAGATATACAGACACACACATACATACACACAGACACATACAAGTATACACATGCACACACAGACACACATCCACCCTTTAACTTTTCAGGATCCTCTTAGAAAATGAACTCGCTTGTCACTTGAAGCTATAAAACGTGGTCTAGGTATGTATGTTTAAATGAAATACAACTAGATTTCCACTTTCGGAAGAAGCTTATCTCCTTATTCTCCTTATGCTCCCGACACGCTGGTCTGTGGCCGGGAAGATTCCACAGGCGAGGACAGAGGAAAATCTGCTTCCCTTTTCTTTGTCTTTCTCCTCTGACGCAGGGATTCTCTCCCTCCAGCCCCTGCTGCAAAGAGGAAGCTGAGATAAAGGGACTTCACCCTCCACTTGCCACTTGTCTGGTACAGTGGGGGGGGGTGATGTGATATCTGAGTTTTCTAGACTTGCAGTACGTTTACAACTATGTCTCTGTGTGTGTGTATGTGTGTGAGAGAGACAGAGAGACAGAGAGACAGAGAGACAGAGAGAGGGGGAAGGAAAGAGGGAGGGAGGGAGGGAAAGAGAGGGAGAGGGAGGGAGGAAGGGGGAGAGAGAGAGAGAGAGAGAGAGAGAGAGAGAGAGAGAGAGAGAGAGAGAGAAAGAGAGAGCCCGGAACCTTTCCCTTTGTACGACTGGGCAGTTGTACCATGAGACTGACTTGAGCTCTCACACAGTCACCGCCTATGTCAGGAGTGGAAGTCAGACGCCATCTTAAGCAAGTGTGCTGGCCAGGTCTGTCTTGGTTCTGGCCAGGTCTATCTGTCTCGGTTCTGGCACAACCTGTTGGAAGAAAGCAATCTCCTCACTGAGCTCCTGACGCTGAGTTCCTTCATGTGACACCGTGGTTGTTTGTTTCTAGTGCCCTAAAGCCCCATCACTGGGGATGTGTCGGACGACATCTTGCTATTCTCTCTCCACAGGGACAACTGAATTCAAGGAACAAACTGTAACTCATGAGAATAGAAATCCAGGCTCCTGTCGCCTGCTTACTCTTCTTTCTGTGCAGTCTCCTCTGCCAGTCTGGCGCTGTATAAAAACTGTAACGCTGGGCTAGAGAGATGACTCAGCCAAGGACCCAGATCCCAAGGGATCCAACACTCTCTCCTGACCTCCTCGGGTACCAGGCATGCACACAACACACAACACACATGCACACAACACACATGCACACAACACACATGGATATATGCAAGCAAAGTACAGAGACACATAAAATAAAACAAACCATTTTTAAAAGGCAATTAGAAAGCTGTATGCTCTTCAGGGACCTCTTAGACAAAACTGAAGTCAATACTTCTCAGCAGAGGTCATTGTGGACACCTCTCTGAGGGCAGTTAATCTTCTCCCCAACTGCGAAGTAGAAACTGGACCACTGGGTGATAGTTGTCACACATTAGGCGGTTGGGATAGGCTTGGTGAGGTCCCTCTCCAAGTTGCTGGGGTGAAATTGGTAGGCCCTGCTTGCCTGTCCATGGTGATAAAGTGGAAGTCATTTACAGCACAGAAACACCACTCTAAAAATATTACCCATCTCATTACCAGCTCCCCGCTCCAACCACCCAGGGGTGAAATACTTCAGCATGGTAAAGATCTTCTGCTACTGCTTCCAGCCCACACAGATAATTCTTCTCAGCCCTGTATGGTCATCTGATGTGCAATTTGGGATGAATGTGGTATTTTTTAATTGACCTGTTTTCATTTTTACTCTATCTTAATATCTTATATTTATATTCAGAAGAGTATTCTAGCTGACCATGGTGGGATATATCTTTAATTCCGGCACTTGAGAGGCAAAGGCAGGTGGATCTCTATGAATTTGAAGACAAACTGGTCTATCTAGTGAGTTCTAAGTCAGACAAGGCTACAGTGTGGGACCCTGTTGATGATGAGGATGATGATGATGGTGGTGGTGGTGGTGGTGATGATGATGATAAATTTTACTTACTTACAGTTTTAAAAATGTAGTTCAGCCCTAACCTACAAAATGCAAATACATTCCAGGTATATAATGCTCCATATTTTAATAAAAGTTACAGTTAGTATAACCCAAAGGTAAAACAAGTGTGCATGTAAAAATTTAATGATGTAAAATAAAGATATCAGGAAGGCAAAGCTGACAGGGTGGCCTGGTCGGCAATATCAAAGAAAGGGTGTGAAACCACGTTATCTGCAGAGGGTGTTGCTTTTATCACGCGCCTTTATTTTCCTGCCTGTTCATTTTCTTAGCATGAGTCCTCCCTGGCTGCCTCCTAGAGACAGGGCCTCTCGTCAATCACAAGGCCTCTCTTTCTCACTCCCTTCAAGGCCAGGAGGAAGCCGTTCCAAGCACAATGCAACAGCCTGTTTCTTTTGAAGCAAAGAAAATAGGACCATCATCATCAATATGTTTTTTCTTTTTAATTTTGTTTGAAAAGTGACAGGGAAAGAATGCATCTGAAGAGAGAAGCCTGGAAACATCTCCTCAGCCGACCGAGCAGGCTATGGCAACAATGCGCCTCCTGACGGGGAAGCAGCCAGTCCTTTTGTTTACTAAAATACCTCAATCAATTTTTCTTTTAATGACTTTCATCCCCACCGCCTATGGGTGCTACTTAAGGACGCGTCCGCCCTGAATCTTATCTTTCCTCATGTTCTTTATTGTTCAGGACAAGCGCACGCCGCGGTCACGTGACATTCCTTGTTAGCTGTAACTGAAGCTTAACGGATATAATTAATAGATTATTCCAAGGCTCTCTTTAGTTCCGCGGTTCCTTTTCTTCTTAAAGAGATGAATTCTAATAAGGGCCTTATCAGATTCTAAGCACAGCGAGGCACATTAGAGAACTGAAACCCCTCGTGACTTTCCACGTGGCTTTTTGTGGTAATGAAGGAAATGCCCTTCTAGGGGGATAGCATTGGATTTTAGAAGGTCCCCCTCACGCGTTGCCGGAGATGAGAAATCTGCTCCTGACATCTTACCAAGCCCTTTAGACTCTGTGTATGATTGGCAAGTGGTGTACCCTCTGGCTTGGGCCATCTGCGAAACGACCTCATCAAGAGACGCCTAGCTAGATTGGCTCAGGCAGGCACGCTTCTCAGAGCTTTACCCCTCTGTGCTACACTGTGTTCCTTGACTTTATTCCTGAAGGGTTAAAAAGAATTCCAGAGCCGTGGCTGCACCTTAGGCTTCGTGAGGCCCTGAGTTCAGCCCTCATTATGCAAACAGAACGTGGTAGTACACGCCTGTAATCCTAACACTTAGAAGGCTTAGAAGACGTGTGGGAGGGCAGGGCTACCACCAGCTACATTGCCAATTTGAGGCTAGCCTGGATTACATAAGAATCTGTCTCAAAAAGAAAAAAAATAGGACATGTGGCTAAATTTTGGGTAATTTTCAAAATTTCAAAATAAAATAAATTTTATTTTGTTACTGTTTTCTAGGGTCTCTGTGATTGGTGCAAATTACTATTAGAATAAGAGAAAATGTTACTTTAAAAGAGGACAACAAAAAACGAAAATTAATATTAACTAAAATAAATTTGGGATTATAGATAGCCTGAATCTTCACACATTTATCTGGTTTTTAAAAATTGGTATGCAGAGTTTATCATGATGATAAAACCTAGTCAGAGAAGGCCAGGATATAATGCTGCATTGGGTGTCAGTAACATTTATGGAACATTTACACCTGGAAAGAACATACATGCAAAAATAATTTTAAAGACGAATCACATGTTATCCAGCTTCATGTAAGTCAGTGGTTCTCAACCTTCCTAATGGTGCGACCCTTTAATACGGTCCCTCATGTTGTGGTAACCCCCGAACCAGAAAATTGTTTTTGTTGCTACTTCATATCTGTAAGTTTGCTACTATTATCAATCATAATATAAATATTTGTCTTTTCCAATGGTCTTAGAAGAGCCCTGTGAAAGGGTCATTTGACCCCCAAAGGGGTCATGACTCACAGGTCCAGAACTAATGACACAAGTTGACAATTTCAAAGGGGAGCAAAGTGTGATCAGAAAACCTCAGTTTTACTCAGTTTTGTTCACCCGACATTATTGGCCTCGAGGCATTAGAGTGAAGGTGGCTGAGATTATGGTCCAAAGGAAGGCACGATACTTAGGCAAGAGTAGTGAGGATAGAAGCGCCACAGTGTAAGAGCTGGCGTTTGGAAACATTCTAACTCTTTCTGACTGAGCTCAGAGCCCTGGGTTTCTGCTAAGGAACTTCCATTCTGGGGCAGCAGCCTCAGCTGTTAAGCAAGTTATTTAACTGTTCTTTGGGTTTGCTGAGTTGAAAACTGAAGAAATTGCAATTTCAGTTTTATATTTGCATTTTGGACATTTTTGAGTCATGGTTTCAAGTCACCCAGGCTGGCCTTAAACTCTGTCCTAGATTTTCTTCCTATTGCTGTGATAAAATACCCTGGTATGTGGGCTATTTTATGCTAACGTGACACACCATATGGTCATCTGAAAGGAGGGAACATCAACTGAGAAATCACCTCAGTATGATTGGCAAGCACATAGGACATTTTCTTAATTGGTGATTCAGGAGGGCCCATTGTGGGCGGTACCACCCCTGGGCTGGTGGTCCTGGGTTCTGTAAGAGAGCAGGCTGAGCAAGCCATGAGGAGCAAGCCAGTAAGCAGCACCCCTCCATGGCCTCTGTGTCAGCTGCTGCCTTCGGGTTCCTTCCCTACTTGAGTTCCTGCCGTCACTGCTTTTCATGATGAAGTACAATATGGAACTCTGAGTGAAATAAACCCTTTCTTCCTCAAGCTGTTTCTAGTTGTGGTGTTTCATCACTGCAATAGTGACCCAATTAAGACAGAAATTGGTACCAGGAGTGGGATGTCACTGTGACAGACCTGACAGTGTTGTTTTGAGGCTTGTAGAAGGACTTTGAAACTTTGGACTAGGAAGCCATTGAGTGTTCTATGGATGCTTGGGAGATAAGAGTGTCAGGAGACATGGAGCTGTGGAGGCCTGGCATGGGACGCTCCGGAGGGAAGTCTGAGAGTCCATTAATGACTTTATCATTTCATATTTTGAATTAAAAATCTGTGGTTCTCATTAGCTGGGGCTGAAGAGTCAGCTGTTATTAATAAGATAGATCAGAACAATGACAAGTTTGCTTTACTGGGACAATGAGGAGCCATTATTAGTGGTGTATCTGTGTGTGTATCTGTGTGTGAGACACATGTGCATGTCCATATGGGTGTGCAAACATGTGAGCAGGTAATATGCACACGTGTCTAGGCCAGGGGTTGGGTATCTTCCTCCATCACCTTCCATTTATGTTTTTGAAACAGGATTTTTTTCGCTGAACTTAGAGGTCACTGATTCTGCAAGTCTGGCTGGCCACTGAGCTCCACGGATTCAAGCTAACTTCCCCAGTCTTTGGGCTGGGGTTGCAGGCATATGCTGCAACTAGCATTTGCATGGGTGCTAGGGATTCGAACCCAGGTCTGCATACTTCCACAGTCAACACTTTACCAATTGAGCCAGCTCCGCAGTCCCTAACTACTGGCTCCTTTAACTGATTTGTAAAGTCTGCCTGATCATTCACTACTATTGACACTCTATGCAATTAAATCATGTCTTAAACTTCTAGTCCCATCTCTCCACATCCATTAAATTATCCAAGTATCCAATCTGCAGATAGGAAATTTAACACTTGACCTAAGTATACACGATAAAGCAACTTTGGCTCAGAACTTCCCCTTACAGATAATTTCTCCTCAGATAGTCCTGATTAAATGCTGGTTATAACAAAAAAGCAGGCATAAAAGACTGTTAAATTAGGATCTATTATATATATAATATAATTATATATATTATATATATATAATAGATTATTATATATATAATATATATAATATAATTATATATATTATATATATAATAGATTATTATATATATAATATATATAATTATATATATTATATATATAATAGATTATTATATATATTATATATTATATATAATATATATATAATATATAATATATATATAATATTATATATATATATATATATATATAATTAACTGGCTGGAGCTTTCTAATTTAAAGACATGCGGGAAGTCCATACTTCTTTGTTAAGTCCATGGTTTTTCCAGTTTCTGTAAATCTCACACATTAACCTTGAAGCCACAAACTTTTCTAAAATTCTTCAAATCTTGAAATAGATCTGGGGGCTGGGTGGGGCTGACTTTTATAAGCCTCACGTTTTCAGCAAATAAAACCCACTCTCCTTTGTTTGTTTAAGGCATCACCATTGGACACATTTGAAGGGTAAAGCATGCAGTAATTTGACAATCCACTCAGGACGAACACAAGTCTTATATATGAGAAGCCATCTTCTTGTTATTTATTAAAACATGTTTGCAATTAATGTTTTAATCTATTCACTATTTAATTAAAATATTTTTTATGGAGCTCCTGGTATGTGAAAGGCAAAACATTATTTTTAAAAATGCCCCAAGCTTTCATGTGAATTTATTCTTTTCTTTTGACATTAATATGATTCAGCCCTTTAAAATTTCTCTGCAGACTGCTGGGGGCTAGAGGAAGGTTGGTGCTTGCTCAAAGGGCAGCCACTGACTAGGGTGGGGACTGCAGGAGAAACTGGAGCATGCTTCAGCACCACTGACATTTTCAGCCAGACGATTCTCTGTTGTAGGGAGTCATCCTGTGCTTTGAGAGGTAGCCAACAGCTTTCCTGGATCCCACCTACTGGGAGCCAGCAGCACCCTATCTTTCCCTTCCCCAAGTTGTAACATAATTAATAGGAATCAAGCTCACCCCTGTGCAAGCCCCAACGAACTACAGTGATTCTCAGACAATGTACCAATCTCCACTCCAAGTATATTCTTGGGCTGGTGAGATGGCTCAGTGGGGAAAGGCACTTGCTGCCAAACTTGACAACCTGAGTTCAATTCCTGGGATCACATGTGGAAGGCAAAAACCAGTGCTTCAGTCCTCCATCTGCACAGTGTGGAATGTGAGTAACACACACACAGACACACACACACACACACACACACACACACACATACATACACACGACAAATACATGGGCACACACGCACACACAAAGGCACCCACTTGCGCACACACAGGCACCCACTTGCACACACAAACATAGGCACACATGCACACACAGGCACACACACATTCGCACACACACATGTGCACACACACATGGACACACACAGGCACACACATGCACACAGACACATAAATACACATGACAAATACACACACGGGCACACAGGCACACACATGAGCACAAACAGACACACACACACACCACAAATAAATAAAAGTAGTGTTTTTTATTACAATGTATGTCTTCTGCTTCCTATAGATGATAATAAACCCATATTATCTGTTTACACCTCCAGAAATAATGGTTTCCAGTGATTGCTTCATGAAACAGAATGAAGACATAGCCGTTGGCCTACAGTTAGAGTTTAGCTTTCCTAAACACATGTAATCTGTAGCAGTCTAGCCTTCATGCCTGGCTGTCTCTCATGCCTTGGCTGCTTCAACGGCTTGACAACAGAGATGCTGGTGCTCAGCCCCGGAGGCCAGAACAGCCTCCCAGTTCGGTGAGGTCTCTCTTCCTGTTTTCGGCTTGCTAGCTTCTCACTGCAGACAGAGCAGACATTGGCCCCTTTATAAGGTATGATGTCATTCTGAAGATCTCTGTCCTCGTGACCAAGTTACCACCTAAGGCTCTACCTCCTAACACGATCTCACTGAGAATCAATATTACAATTTTTGTATAGGGAGATAGGACAGAAATATTTATTCCATAGTATCTCTCATGACTAATGCAAAATAATACAAAGAAACCACCATGTGATGCCACCAGAAATTAGGGAGTCCAGAAGTCCATATGTTTTATAATTAGCAGAACTGTGAGAAGGAGTCCTCACAATGCAGTATATAAATTATCTAGAAATTTGATTCAATTGCAGATCTCTAGGCAGCACCAGAAAAAGAGTTCGACTTAGGAGATCTGGGAGAGGCATCTATTTTGTTTTCTTAAGATATATCCAAACAATCCTCACGCAAGTGGTTCCGAACTCTCTTTGAAAATATCTACCTGGGTCTGAGGGTGTAGCTTATTGATTGAATGAGGCTCTGAGTTGGGTCTCCAGCGCCAGGGGGAGAACAAAATAAAAAACTCTCTCCCTTGAAAATAAAAAATAGCTCACAGGCCTTGGCTTTTAACCCAGTTGGAGGCACTGCAACGTCACCAAAGAGAATTAAGAAGTTACCTGGGCACAGTCAGCCTTAGCCATGCCATAAGTAAGAGTCTCTGAAAAGACAATGTCCACTTAAGAGCTAAGTGGACTTAGCCTTGCCCACGGACCCACCTGTGCCTTCCTTAAGCCTGCATCTCCACGGAAGAAATGAATATACTTAGTGTCATTTTAGCCTAATGTCACTAAATGTTTAAAACATTTAACTAGCTCCTTCTGTATTCCCTTGGGGCAATGTCCTAGGGCAACTCTTCTCAGCATAAATTAATAGACTGATACTCCGATGGTATATATAGATGACTGTGAGTCTGGGTGACACAAATCCTCCCCAGAAATACAGCTCTATTCTCAGCATGCCGAGAAATCTAGGTGCTGAGTCTGGAGGTAAGTTAATAACCATGGAACCAGTGGTTTGTTGGTAAATCTCTAGCAGACAGCAGGAAGGGGGAGGGAGTACCTACATTTGTGTTTTTGACCAATCTTCATGAGCCAAATACTCGCACTAACGTGCCAATTGCAAGTAGCTGGACAGCGGGTTATGTGCTGCTACGGACTTAGAGTAGTGTCAGTCATATTGCTCACTGCAAGCTTAAACCATTAACCCAGGCTCATCAATCCTTCCTGTGTTTGTAGCCCTTGTGCAGACTAGAAATAGCCTTTAGCACATAATTTCAACTGATTTTTACAACACCATGAGCTAACTATAAAAGATATCGTTCTCTTTGATATATGAAGAAATGCTGAACTGTTGCCCATGGTTAAACAGCTGGCCCATGGCAGAGCAGAGACTCACAGAAGCTATATTTGTTGAGGGTCAAACTGGAGGCCAGAGACACGAATATCTTGTCTAATTTTGAAAGCAATCTTACGAAGTAGACCTTATTGGCTCATTCTGTGTGTTTGTATCTGAGTGTGGACGTTTGTGTGTATGAATGTAGAGGTCACAGGTCAGCCTTGGTGTTATTTCACCTCAATTTTGGTTGGTTGGTTTGTTTGGCTTTAGAGACAGGGTCTCTCACTGCCTGAAACCCACTGACTCCGCTAGACTGGTTGACCAGTAAACCCTTAGAATCTGCTGTCTGTCTCTGCCTGCCCAGCACAATGTTACAATACATGACCCTACATCTAGCTTTGCTTCCTGGGGATCGAACCCTGCTCCTCACAATTCCACAGCAAGCCGTTTATAGACTGAGCCATTTACCCAGACAGTTGGGCCTCTTTTTGTTGTTGTTGTTTTGTTTGTTTTTTGAGACCGAGTTTCTCTGTGTAGCCCTGACTGTCCTGGCACTCATTCTGTAGACCAGGCTGGCCTCAAACTCAGAGATCGTCTGCCTCTGCCTTCTGAGTGCTGGGATTAAAGGTGTGCCATATCAGCTCAATTGGGTCCACTTTAAGCTCCAGAAAGCTGAGCTCAGTGAGGTTCCTTGAATTATTCACTCTCCGGGAAGTCGGCCTGAGCTGGGATCAGCAATGACAAGTTCAGCATTAACTGGGGATAGCCTTCTGAACCATGGGTTTCTAGGACCCTGGGGATTCAGATTTGCTGGGTTTGTGGTCAGGCCCAATATCCTCACCTAGACCGCTGGTCTCAACACAGCCACTTTGAACATGCTGAGTGGCACTGTCTCTCCACTGTCCCCTGGGAGCCCAGGTGGTCTATCTCCTTTTCTGTCCTTGTTCACTCTACCCTGCAGCAGTTGATGCTAGCCTCCTAACTAACCAGGAACAGGCAACACTGTGATCACTTTTAAATACACATAGTTTGTTTTAATGAGTTGATGTTATAGATGGTGTCTCTCAGCCTTAGTGTGGATCATAAAGCAAATTTAATTGTCATTAAAACCATTTAGATACTTCTCATTGGCATTGTTATTACGGAAGCTCTAGTCAGTCCTGGAAATAAAGACTTTAAATTAAATTTTGTTGTCAATAGTCCTTGTGCGTAAAAAAATATATATTAAAAAATGTATGAATGTAATAAAAAATAAAAAAAAATTTAAAAAAACTCTGGAAAAAATGTATGAATGTGTTGTTTGTTAACTTTCTAGAATTACGAATCACAAAATACACGATTTTCAAATTTCGGTCTTGCTTCAGAGAGAACTGACTTCTCATTCCTCTGGTATATACATTTAGAAGCTCAGCATCCAAGCACTGCTTAATGTTGATGTTAATTACAGTATTCAGAAGACATCTTTCCATGAGGCTCTCAGATAACCACAGTGATGCAACCATCCCCCCTCAGGGTGGACTCGAGATGCAGATAGACCGATCAACTCCATCTAAGAGATTACAAGTCTGTGGTGCTGCATAGGCGTTAGGTGTCTTGCTGAAGTTCAGCTGCAGTCTTAAAAGCAACAAGGATTCCTGGCTCAGGACAGCACACACACACACACACACACACTCACGCACACACACACACATGCGAGTGTGCAGGCACACACACACACACACAAAACCACTGTTCAGTTTAGCATATTGAAGCGGTCCGTACTAAGGGTCAGGGCAGTTCCTTGCTAACGTGTTAGGTAAAGGTGAGGGCACAGAGGAGTGTAAGTAAATGTTTCGAGCATCCTCCTCCACTTCCTAGTTCCACGGGAAAATAATGAGTCAGCGTTTACTCTTTATCGTGTCTGAGGTACAGATTCTTCCATAGCTCCTGAAGAATGATGCTTTACTAAGAGAGCTTTCGTTCAGTGTATCTTACTGCACACCAACAATTAGTAGGCAATTCGTTTTTAAATAATAAGGGCCCCTCGAGTGTTTGCCCAATTAAAAATTATAATTTAATTATGTTCAATTGCAGCGTGTGATTGGAGGAAACGTCTGACCTGGCCTCACTATTTCTCTCTTCCTTGTCAAACCCCAAGCAGTCTCGGTGAGCATTCTTACAGCAGCTTGCTCTCTCTCCGCTCTCTCCAGCCCTCATTTCATGGATGACTGGGGACGGCAAGGCTCACTGCATTTCCCGTTCTCTCCCCTTTCCAAATGACGAGTGGCTTTCTCACTTGAAGAGCTTGGGATATCCTTTCTATAATCCAGCTCCACTGTGATAGAATCCTGGAGTGCCATTTACGGACTTCCAAAGTCCAGGCCACACATTACCAGGAAGCCCTAACCCTAAGAGCTTGTGATTGTCTCTGGACTTCCAGGCCAAGTGTAGAGCTTATCCACAGGAGAAACACAGAGTCTGAAATTAGACAAAGGAGGCTGAATTCTCAGGTTTGGGTGAGAATACCTTCTCACCTACTGAAACTGATGGACTTAGGTTCTTGTCATATCCAATGTGTGCCCTGTGGCTGAGACATCACTAAACCATGGCAAGCACTCGGTTCTTTCAAGAGCATACATCTTCGTCCACATTCGTTAAGTTTCTTCTGGAGGCATTCTGAAAGTTACTGCCTGCTGACACCCATCATTAAGCCACAGGGTCTCCCAAAGGACATCAGAACCAAGGGAACTGCATATTTCCAGACATCACCATCTTAAGCCCCAACATTTGTCATCCGTGAATAGTTCTGGGATGGTGGGTGGCGGTGCAGAAGCTGGAGTGAACCGCCCCACAGTTCACTTCAGTGTCACATTTGACCACAGGCCTTTGTTAGCTGATAGGTCAGTTGGTTGGTTAAACTTATTTTCCTTGGTTTTGTAAATATATATCTAAATTTTTAGTACGTTCTATTTACTTATTTATTATGTGAGTGTATGTATGTATGCGTGTGTGCGTGGGCTCACATGGCACACATACGCAGGTCAGAGGGCAATTGGAAGAGTCAGGGAGAAGTCAGTCCTCTCTGTCCACCATGTGGTATCAAATCCAGGCCATCAACCTTGAGGGTTGGGGCTCTTACTCCTGAGCGTTTCCCTGGATCTTCTTTCCATTCTTTAATTAATTAATTAATTAATCAAATTTTTTTTTTGTTTTGTTTATTGAGACAGGGTTTCGCTCAGGTAAGATCTGGAGAGACCCGACAAGGGTCACTAGTCCAGTATTCGCTATTGAATTTTGCCTGGTGCCTACTACTTTCTGATAACCTGTCATGGTTGGTACAAGGAGAACCCTCAAGACATGCTTGAATGTATCTGCTGTGTCACTCTCAGCTGTGTCAGGAGAAGGACCATGACAGAGACTTCCCTTACGGCAGCAAGGATGAATCAGTTTGGCAAGAGGACGTTCTCTGTGTCTAGGGAGAGATCAGTGCTTCAACCCTAGCCTGCAACATGTCCCTCAGAACCTCTGCCAGACTGTCCTCTCAGAGCAGTTAGCGAAGGGGAGAGCCACTGGCAGCCCACTAGATATTTGGTTTCAGAGTCGGAGCATCTGCCTGAAGACACAGCTCCACCATTTTCCCTCCCTGTGGATTCTAGTTGCCAGCATCTAAGCCTTGCAAGGCAGCAAGGGCTTCCTCCCTGCGTGTGAGGGAAGGCTATCTCAAAGGCTGCAGAGTAATCACCCCTGCTAGGAACCTTGCTATCTGATCTAGGTTAGAGGGCTGCCTCCACCAGGCCTTTCACCTGTGCAAAGATAAAGACCTTAAAAGCACTGTCTCTGTGATGAAGTGCAGCCTAGTCAGCACCCTTCCTTCAGAACCCAGGGTCCCTTCTAAGGAGAAAAGAAGCTTGCTGACAGTGACCTCTCTCTCTCTCTCTCTCTCTCTCTCTGTGTGTGTGTGTATGTGTGTGTATGTGTGTATGTGTGTGTATGTGTGTATATGTAATGTGTATGTGTGTATGTGTGTATGTGTAATGTGTATGTGTGTATGTGTGTGTATGTGTGTATGTGTAATGTGTATGTGTGTATGTGTGTATGTGTAATGTGTATGTGTGTATGTGTGTGTATGTGTGTATGTGTAATGTGTATGTGTGTATGTGTGTGTATGTGTGTGTATGTGTGTATGTGTGATGTGTATGTGTGTGCATGTGTGTCTGTTTGTGTGCACAAAGAGGCAGAGGAGACAGAGACAGAGACAAAGACAGAAACAGGCAGGTAGGAGTGAGGAGAGGTTGAATAAATGAGTGTTCTCTATAACAGACATAGAAAATGTGTCCTCCCACGGGCCAGCTCACAGCTAACCAGCAAGTCTGAGAGGCCAGACTTGATGCACCGCTTTTCCCTCGGTGAGATTTCATCCCCTTACTCTGCCCAGCAGTTACTTGAGAGCATTTCCCAAACAGGATGATGCAGCACAGTAAGTGACCCCAGGGACTTCTTCCTTCAACCTTAAATCAAAAGCCCTTAATGCTGTCTGATGGGGGCTTGGCAGTCTTCGAGAGTTCACAGAGCTGCTTCCCACTCCACCCCGGCTCCTGTCAACTGACCAAGTCAAGTGGAGTCTGCATTGGTGCCCTGGACATCAGAGGCAAATGGACCTGAGGTAAATCCTACCTTTCACTTCCAACCTTCAAACTCACACCATTGAGACCATGTAAGTCTGAGCAGGAAGTGGGTCAGAGAGATGAATATTTACTTGTGGTCATGTGACCCTCCCAAATCTCTACATCAAATCATTCCGATACACCAGTAAGAATATAGGTAAATATGCTCTTTGCCTCATACTAAAGTACAATTAAAAGTCATTCATAAATTTAAGATGAGTCAAAGTTTTTGCACAATTATCTGGAGAAATAGAGTTAATAAACATTAAATAAGGATCGTTTGGCTCAGCTGCTTTGGGGCGGGTGGGGAGACAGAACCTCTCAGTAGGAGTGCAGAGCAGGAAGCTGCAACCGGAAGTAACTTCTTCCTAGGAGGCCCAACCTCAAGATTCTACCAGCGCCACAACCGAGTGGCCAAGTCGTTACCCAAGACTTTGGGGGACAGTGAATGCTAACTCTAGCATCAGTCTTCTCAGTCACGTGACACTGGAGGCGGATCTTTTCGTCTGAAAGTCATGGGTGCAAATGCTGCCGGGCATGCCCAGTGTGTAGCAAACCAGCTCTCCAGTGGCAAGGAGAGGCCGTTCCTAGGGGTGGGATTATTGTACAAGCATTGTTAGGGGACATGTTAATTATTTTGTCTTATCATTGTTACAGAACACCTGACTTGGGAGTGAGTTTATTTTTGTTTCACAGTATGGTTCGTGAAGCCCGGGAAGGCAGATTTACACCAGATAGTGGGAGCATGGAACCAGCGTGTCTGTGTAGGCGCAGCAGGAAGAGGAAGAGGCTTGGCTGTTGGCAGGGCTAGGCTCTAACTCTTGGGACCCACCCTGCACTGTGACCGTTGAGCTTGTCCACTTGGTTGCTGGGATCAACTAAGAGACACAGCTCTGGGTGGCTTTGTGAGACTGTTTCCAGGAAGGAGTGGCTGACGTGGGGAAAAGCCTTTGGAACGGGCAGTCCCTTCAAATGGCAGCCCAGATGTAAAGAGGTCTGCCGAAATCCAGTGCAGCTTGCTTTCGTGCCTAAGATTCCTGCTGGTGAGGTGAATGGTCTGTCTTGCTGTTGCTGTGGCCACCACCACCACATTTTGCCACCACCTCCATATTTTGCTACCCCAGGATTCCGTTTCTTTGGCTTTCCACCGAGGACTGAAGACCAGTGGCTCCTCAGGAATCCCCCAGGCCTTCAGCACTATTTTGAAACTGCTGAGGCAGCCAGCATCACTGACTGAACAGCTTCTGGGGTCTTAGCGTCTTCAGTGTACAGACACCATCGCCGGGCTGCCTGGCCTTTCATGAAAGCCAGTCTAACAAATCCCCGTATATAACGGATTCATTCTCCTGGTCCTGCTCCTCTCGAGCACCTGACTGACACATTCACTGGCTCATTTCTTCTAGATTACTCCCCTCACGGGCGCCCCAGCTTCCTAAAACAGCTCCCCCAGCTTAGGAACACAGACCTATGGGAGGCATTGCACATCTAAACTCTAGTGTCTGCCAGCGGGCAGGAGGATTCATCTTCATGAAGATCAGAATTTTTTTTTTTTTTTTTTTTTTCGAGACAGGGTTTCTCTGTGTCGCCCTGGCTGTCCTGGAACTCACTCTGTAGACCAGGCTGGCCTCGAACTCAGAAATTCACCTGCCTCTGCCTCCCGAGTGCTGGGATTAAAGGTGTGCGCCACCACTGCCCGACTGAAGATCAGAATTTAGTCAGATGTAGGCAAAGCAAATTTCCTTCTGTATTATTAAAGTAGACCAAATACAATTTTCATTACAAATGATCGATATATTTTTTTTAACGCTGATAAAATTCTGCTGAAAGCATCCAGAGCATGCAGTATCTTTTCAGCTATCATTTATGATTCGGACTGTGGAAGTTGCTCTGAAATGCACAGGGTTGCTCTTCCACTCATTTGAGAACAGAAGTGTGTGGTTACTCTGTGTGCCGAAACCCTTTAGAGCCTGGAAGCCATTTTAATTTTGCTGGTGTTAGAATTTGCTATTTACAAGAGCTGGGTGATTAGAGCCGATGTTTTTGCCTCTTCCCTCAAGCGCCGAAGCACAGCAGGCAGAACCATTTCTCTTTGGAAGCTGCAGAGCATCCAACACCGATCAATATGTTTGCACAGTGGCCAACGTCCAACTCTGTTTCTTATTGCTATGAATCATCCAGAAGACCAGGCATTTCGTTTTGACACCTTGTTCCCTAAGTGCCAATGGTTATGACTTTTTTCTTATTTACAGAACCACGGAAATGGGATCCAGCTCATCACAAAACACTATTTAAAAATATACATATTATTTCCTGAAAATTAAGAGTCAGAGATGGAAGCTGCTGCGTGTACCCAGTGGACCCACACCTGAGTGTGACAGCACAGGTACCAACCTGCTGTAGCAACTCAGGGCCTTAATGTTGCTCACCAAAGATATCCACCTACAGTGACCAGTGATCCCAGAAAAAGAAACTTTGCCCGAGACCTTGGACACTCCTACTCTAGTGTTCAGTACACCAAGCAAACACTGGGTACAGCCAGAGCCACCCCAGTGTGATCTGGTTCCTCCCAGTGTGGCCTTCAGGTCACATGGGTGGGAGGTAGGGGAAGATACCTGGGCTCTGGCTCCACTCACTACTCAAGAGTCTCAGAGAACAGAGCCGCTATTTGCTTTCTCTAATCAGTTAATTTGTGTTGATTTTTAAAGGCATGCTTAAGTTTCAAAACCATGTCTATCACTTTTCTTAGAAGTGTTTTTTTGTATATTTTCAGTCCACAAATAAAAATAGGGGAAAACAATTGGCATAGACGATATGTATTCCAAATACTCCCGTTCCCATGTTTCCTAATTCGATTCTTACAATAACTTTATGAAGTGGGCATCATTTCCATTTTACAGAAGACTGAGCAAAAGCAGAGAAGCTAACTGGCTCAACATCATACAATGGGGACTCAGATATAAGAAAGTCTGGCTGCAGAGGCCGTGCCTCCAGCCCTCTACCAAGCTATTCTGTATGTCAGCCTCTTATCACGTGGCCCTGACCTCTATGCCCCGTTCACCTAACCAACACTTCCTTGCCTTTTGTGACTACCTTTTCATGCCTGCCTCTGTGACTCCTTCCTTTACCCTTCCTGAATAGATATCCTTCTCTACATAGTAAGAGAGGAACTGGAGAGTTGACTTAGTGCCAATGGGGGGAAGGTAAGGGGGAGATAGAGGGAAAGGGAGGGAAAGAGGGAGAGGGAGAGAGAGGAGAGACAGCTGGGCATAGAAAGTGAGCCAGAGGAGGAAGTCGAAGAGCTTGGTGAGAACTTTAAGGTCCGCTGATCACCCGGAGTGACTGTCACTCAGTTCTGAGGCTGATGAAAATAGCCAGGTCCCACAAGACTCACTGTCATCAAATGGAGCTGGCAACCAAACCGTGAAATTCCTCGCCCAGTTTCATGAGGTGAAATGTCCCCTGATTTGCTAATTGGAGCGGATTAGAGAGAAAGGCTGCTCTTGAACAGGACCTCGTGGTTATTTCTCCTGTTGCTCAGGATAGCCTAGGGCTCGACCGATTTCGCTGAATGGATGGATGGATGGATGGATGGATGGATGAAGAATGAATGAATTTTGAATGGCGGCATGTCATTTTCTGGACTCTCATAAAGAAAACCATTAGAGCCAAAGCAAAAGGCTCCCTGACCTTATCCATACCAGAGGTCCCCCTTTGCTACAGAGGGTAACTACTTTCCCCGCACAATCAGACACGTACCAGCTGCCCTGACGGTGGCTATATGTGTGTGATGCTTTGGCCCAAGGAGACTGCAGAATCGTCTGATCAGTCCCAGAAAGTGCTAGGAATGAAGGACTGTCATCTGCCTCCCGTCTTATGTATGCAGAATGAGAAGACAAGAAGGAAGATTAATGTCCTGCCTGAGGTCACGGTACATGACCGGCTCAGCCACCCTGAAGCATGCTTCCTAACATTCGTGCTGGCCCCAAGCCATCCCACGGTTCTTCTTGCTCTCTTTGGCACTTAATGCCATTTGCAGGCTCTGGCCACTTACGCATTTCTGTTTCCTGGTATCTGGTTCTCTTTTAGTGTCCACCAAGAACATGTCCACTGTGGCAATTACTCCCTCAGCCTCTCCAAGCAGGAAGATTGGAAAGGAGGACTGCTATTTTCTATGAGTGCAATTATTTATGTGCACAAATAATTGTGCACATAATTGGCTAATGGAAAGTGCAATCGGCCACATGTGGGCATAATTAGCCACTTGCCCCTCGTTCTGAGGGTGTAATTATCAAAGCAGGCAATTTTATATCTGCAGATAATTGTACATGCAAGAGAGTCAGCTAGGAAATTCAGTCCTTAATTACGTTTCATGTCCTTGTTACCGGAGAAGCATCATAAAGTAAAGGTAGCATTCACATTTTGGATGAGCCATTCGCTCTAGCCCTGGAGAAGATGTAGTGTGAAGAATCTAAGCAGGAATGGGCCTGGATCTCATGGATGAAGCTACACAGTCCTTGCCAGAAAAGCCCCAGCATCCAATTACCCTGGCCGACACAGTGAAGGCCTCCTAGTGGTCAGCCATCTGCCTTGGCAGACAGCAAGCCTCCTTTTCACTCTCACCCTGTCTTGGGCATCATTTTTTGCTTTCTCTGTTTTAACATGTTTTTCCCACTTTGAGGTTTTATAATCTGAGAAACGCCAGTCGGCTTAGACCGGTAAGTGATTTTGTTCACTGCTAGGAGTTGGTCATTTAAAAAGCTTAACAATGTATTGCGTCATTCATCTGGGTGTACACAGAATAATGAAGTGAGAACACGCACATGTCTCTGTGGTTCTTCTAAGACCTTAGATGGCAGAGCTTTTCCAGTCTCTGCTGTGCCCCCTGCATTCTGGTTTAAACAGCTCTGCAGAACCCTTCCCACTCTCCCACTCAATCACACAAAAATACACTTGCTAACAGCAGAACCTAAAAATACATGTCACATGCAGGCACAAGGGAGCGTTTTTTAAAAAAACATGAATTGACTCTTTAGGAATATGCAGGCTGAATACATTTTTTAAAAAAGGAACTAAGCATCTCTGATTACACACTCTGCTTCTTCTCCATTGGACTGCTGTCTTCTGGAGGGATGTGGCTGGGGAGGGGTCTTCTAACGTTACAAAGACCCGTGTGCCATGTTGTGGAACAGTGGATAGATTACTTAAGCATTAGGCTGGGTTTCTTTCATATAAACAAATGCAAACAGAGCCTCGAGCCCAGTGCTCAGGCTCCTTGTAAAGGCTCAGGCAATGGAGTCTTTATCACAAGTATCCCGAGCCTTCTTTCTTCATCTCTAGCGTGCCCTGTCTCTAGGCACATGACACGATGCATGTGAGCAGTGCTTCATTCTATCTACCAAACGGACAGGAATGTGTGCTTACACACCTCTATAGTGCACATGGCCTCATGCCTGTAGAGGAGCTTCTGTAGCAAGTGATGGATGGTAGCGGTCTGCCACACAGCTCCATGTGGCAGCGTCTTAGCATGTACTGAGCTCAAGGCCAAGGCCTTACTTGCTTTTATGGTTTGTGGACCTGAATGCAGTCTTCTATTCTTTCCTATATCCTCTGGGGCCACCCTCGAAACTTTAGTTGGGGATCTCGACTTTCTGTTTCCATTTTCCTTAGCTTGAGGACCTCTGTGGCTCTGTCTTCCCTCAGTCGAGCGTCTCGAGATCGGAATTTTCATTGACTTTGCTGATTCATCTTTCTGACCTTGCCAAAGACCTGGGCCTATTTCGTGCTCGCTCTACTTGCCACCACTTTGTGTTGATAGCTTGAGACTGGTTGTAGTTAAAATATTTATAGCAAGAAGCAAGCAAATGAAGCATATCGGGACACCTTCTCCAGAAGAGCCAGTTGTTAGACTTCATCCAGCAGAGTGCTATAGATACATGTTTATATTTATTTTGGACCCCTGATCCCTTCACACAAGTTATCTTCATCATTTCTCACTGGTTTCATTTACCCTCCTATTTTATACCGTAACTCAGTTTATTCAATAACACAGTGACTTGGTCTGCTTTGTGCTGCTATGCCAGATACCTGAGTTGAGTAATTCTTGAGGAATGAGATTTATTTCATGGAGGAAACAGCATCTGGCCAAGTCCTTCTTGCTGTGTCTTACACGGGGTGTACCAGCTAGCTTTGTTTTGGGGTTTGTTTGTTTTTGTCAACTCGACACAAGCTAGAGTCATCTAGGGAAAGGCCACCTTCATTCAAGGATTGCCTCCATCAGTCTGCCTATGGGCAAGTCTGTGGTGTGTTTCCTTGATTAATAATTGATGTAGGAGGGTCCAGACCAATAAGAGTGGTACCCACTGGGCAGGTGGTCTTGGGTATAAGAAAGCAGGCCGAGCAAGCCAGGAGGAAACAAACCAGTAAGCAGCACTCCGCCATGGCTTCTGCTTCAGTTCTTGTCTCTGGGTTCCTACCTTGAGTTCCTGAATCTGATTCTTAGGCACCATATAAGGTCTCAGATATGTGGTGTCGACATCACAAGTATTAAAAGCTTCTTTATACTGCCCCACCTGGAGATCCATCCTGTCTGCAGACACCAAACCTGACACTGTTGTCGTTGCCAAGAGGCGCTTGCTGACAGGAACCTGGAATGACTGCTCCTTGGGAGGTTCAGCCAGCAACTGACCAATACAGGTGTGGAAGCCTGGAGCCAACCATCAGACTGAGCTCAGGGACCCTGGTGGGGGAGCTGGCAGAAAGACTGGAGGAGCTGAGAGGGATTGCCACCCAATAGGAAGAACAACATCAGCTGGCCGGACCACCCAGTGCTCCCAGGGACTCGACCACCAATCAAGAACTGTACAGAGAAGGATCCATGGCTCCAGCTCCTTATGTAGCAGAGGATGGCCTTGTCTGACATCAGTGGGAGAGGATGTCCTTGGTCCTGTGGAGGTTTGATGCCCCAGCGTAGGGGAATGCTGGAGGGGTGGGGCGGGAGAGGGTGACTGGATGGGGGAGCACCCTCATAGAGGCAATGGGGAGGGAGGAGAGGGAGGTTGTGGGATGGAGAGCTTGTGGAGGGGTAACTGGGTTATCATTTGAGATATAAATGAATGGAGTGATTAATTTTTAAAAAGGCTTCCTTATTTAATCTCTAGAACACGCTATCTGTACCAGGCATGTGGACTGCAACTGCGAACAGAAATAAAAGGCCCATCCTTTTTAGGCAATGAACCCACCCTGGAGAGCCCAAGTGACCTACACACTCATTAAAGCGCTCCACAGCACTGTGTTGGGGGTTAAGTTTCCAACTACATTAGTTAATTTTCTGTTGCTGTGACAAAACACCATGACCAAGTCTATGGATAGAAGGAAGAGTTTATTTGGGCTTACGGTTCCTGTCATAGCAGGAAGTGATGTACATGGCAGCTAGAGTAGCAAGCTTCTCATATCTTGAATCACAAGAAGGAAGCAAAAAGAGAGCAGACTCGAAATGGTGCTAGTCTCTACAATCTCAATGCCTGCTTCTAGGGACACTCTTCCTCCAACATGGCCACATCTCCCAAAGGAACACCAAACAGTGCCATCAACTAGGGACCAGGCATTCAAAGGCCCAAGATTATGAGGGACATGTCATTGAAACCATCACACTAACAAATTCTCCAGGACCCTGTCAAACCATATCAGCTATGTAATATTGTCTCCAACCCCAGCCCTTTGATAGCACATGCTAGTCTACCTTTCCAGTCATTTCTTACAGGTAAGGCCCCAACCTTACCTGGTCCTTCCTCCTGTTGCTTGCTTGATCTCTGACCCCCAGAGCACAGATAACAGTTGATACTTAGCTTTCAGCTCTTGGTGCTTGTGTGGACAGTAATGTAGGAAGTATTAGACTTCTCTTTATCATACAGATATCGTACATATATTAAAAAGAGAGGGGTCATGTAAAGGGCTTTTAATAGCTAGCCTATTTGTCCTGTTTCTAACCCAGTTTTAATGCTAATGCAACCGTTCAGGTGGTGACTTTCATGTGCCATTTGATGCTTTTTGCCCTTGCTTCAAAATGGAATCCTTTACTGCGCAGCCCAGCACAAGTCTCTTAATGCACCTCAGCCTTGAAGTAATAGCTAGACCTGATAGTGCTCTTCCCACAAAGAATCAAATCATAAATACTACCTTGTTAAAATTTAAAACCTACGGTGGTGTGCTTACCATTGCAGAAGGGTATTTCAAGGATGCCTCTAACATTCCAGCAAGTGACCCTTCCGGTTTGCCTCTGAAGGTCTACTGGATAGAGGCCAGAAGCAGGAGGCGGGAAGTAGGGAGGTATAAAATGAAGAGAATACTCATTAAGGATGTGACCCACTTCCCTGCGACCTCTGCACAGGACACACTGGGTTGGGAACACCAGTCCTCCTGGGTAGACCTTTAGGAAGCGTAAGCAATTTTACAAACGAGTTGCGATTTCTGAGTTTTCCTGAGAAATCTTCAGGATTGGCCGCACAGGCTGCATTCTTCATCAGAACACACTTGGCTGCAAGTGAGCAGCAGCTGCTCCCTCTAAAGCCCCCAGGCATTTTACAGCTGGAGCAGTCCCCGCCTACTCTCCAACTACTCCCCGTTACTGCTTTTTCTGTACAGCCAGAACCACTCCGTCTGGTTGTCTGAGGTCACGTGAGGTTTTGACTCAAGCCTAAAAGAAGCCCTTAAGCTCACTCACATTAAATTCTTCCCCTAAAGTGATGGTGTGCAGCATCTCTGGAATCTCATTATTCATTCTGAACTTTCATGGTTCACTACACAAAGTAGATGCTTAGCTAACAGAACGAAGTCTCGTGGGATGAGACAGTCAGCCTTTGAGCAGGAGTCTGCCCAAGAAGGCTCACTGAAGCTCAGGGCCATTCTCCTGCCGCACAGGGTGCAGAGAATCACCCACAGCGTTTTACACTGTGCTCTCTTCACAGCGGAGAAATCTTTTGTAGTCCTTGTAGGATGCGGGGATCTCTGAACCAATACACCAGCGAAGCTCCTTCAGTCAAAGAGATTTCTACTGGATCGAGACTTCAGTGATTCATAAAAGGCCCAGCATGCTACTGAGATCACGTCATCCTGGTTAAGAGTTACCACGGTTGGCCTCAGTTTCCTCCTGGGAAAAGCATAATAACCGTTCTACAGGTCCCCACCCAGGTTTCCTCCTAAAGAGAGGTTGTTAAACTAGTTATCCAGGTACTTCCCACAACACTTCATGAGGAGGCTCCTCATCGGCGTTTTAAATATTTTTTATTTCCGAGTTCCTATTAAAATCACTTTTGTGTTTCGATATAGGATGCCGTGGAGGACCTTGACCTTCCAGCGACCTGCACGGCCGAAGCTGAGTCCCCGCTGATGTGGAAGAAGGTCTGGTGCGCACGCCTCACAAGCGTCTGGCGGCTTGTACCTCACGCAAGAGTAGCTCTCGTACTAATTAGGGCGGAACAAAAAGGATGCCTCGCATTTTTGGTAGAAAATTAAAAACCAAGAAACTGTTGCCCCGTCTTTTGATGTGACTTAACACCAGAGGCGTTGTGAGGGGGGAGGGGGAGGAAAGAGAAAATACCAAACTGCTAATTGAATTCCTATCTTCTCCTCTCTCAATGCCAGAAAAACACAACCAAGGCTCTAAATGACCCAAATGGGCCCCTTCTCAAATTAGAAAAACTAAAATAAATAAACTGTTGCCAATTGCACTGAGGTTAAAAGTGCAGTGTGTACAAACGGCTCCTAAGGAAGCAATTTTCAAACTAGAAACACCAGGATTATTTTAGGGAATATTTATTTATCACATACCAGGGTGAAATAATGCCTAAGGACTTCATTTAAAACTGCATCGATTTACTTTTATACTTGATACTTCCTTTTTTGAGACATGGTCTCATTATGTATCCCTGGCTGGCCTAGAACTTGCTGTATAAACCAGGCTGGTCTCTAACTCAGAGATCTGCCGGCCTCTGCCTCCTAAGTGCTAGGGGAAAAAAAGGCATCTGCCTCCACTCTGAAAAATGTAGAACTCTTGTATCTAGTCAAAGAAAACAAGACAAATATCTAAGATGAAGACCCGTAGTATACACTTAGATTATGCCAACACTTTTGAAGTCTTAGAAATAAGTATAAGTTTTAATTTTTTTGATAACTAATCAAAATAAAAACTAGAGCTCTTGGATAGATCTTTAATGCTATCTAGTATTTATTAACTATTTCACACCAGATACTATCTTGAACACATCTTATACCTTTGTTCTTTACGCAAGCAATCTTTATTCCATAGTTTAAGCAGAGGTGTGAAAGGCCGGGTGATAAGGCCGTTCAATAGGTGGATTTGAACAAAGACCTGACTGTTGGACCACGGCAGGGGGAGGGAGAGCGAGCAGGGACAGAATTTTCTCCACCTCGGTCCGTACTGTAGCACCAGGACGCTGCACTCGCTGCCCTATGCCGAGTCAGGCTGGGGAGGTCCTGGCCGCAGCGCCATCCCCGCGAGGCCTGCAACTGCTGTCGGTGAACGCCCCAGCACTGGGCCCGGAGAGCGAGAGGCTTCAGGTCGCGGGAGAGCGGATCTCTTCCCGGGCCGAAAGTGTTACAGCTCTTAGGACAGACGCTCTCAGACGCAGGAGCAGTTTTCACACCTTTATTCCTTTTGGATGGCGGGTGGCCGAGGGCAGGATCGGGCAGGGCAGGCAGGGCAGGCAGAGCGGGCAGGGGCGCTCGCTATACAGGTCAGGACGGTCTGATGTACTGCGTGGGAGGGTCAGGGGTTTGGCAACCACTACTTCTCATTGGTTTGGTCTGGGGGCTTTGTGGTGCCTCATTTGTTTGTGGGCAGACTCAGAGTTGCTTTCTACACGACACGTCTCACATGCCAGGCCTCTCTCTATATCGGGGTTGTGAAAGCTGTAGCTGTTTTTACAGGAGTCTTCTGGGAGCGTCGGCTAAAAACATAGCCCAGTCCCTCATGGATATTCCATTGGGTCTCCCAGAATTTTCAGCCTGTGCTCAACCAGGTGTCAGATTGCCTGCCACAGACCACTGCCCCACATCTGACCAACCTATTTTTTACTATTATTAATCATTTTATTCATTTACATTTCAACTGATATCCCCCTTCCTGGTTACCTCTCTACAAATCCCCCATCCTATCCCTCCTCTCCCTCCTCCCCTTTGCCTCTGTGAGGGTGCTCCTCTACCCACTCGCCCACTCCTGCCTCACCCCTCTAGCATCCCCCTATGCTGGGGCATCAAGCCTCCACATGACCAAGGGCCTCCCCTCCCACTGATGTCAGATAAGGCAGTCCTCTGCTACATATGTATCTGGAGACATGGCTTCCTCCATGTGTAGTCTTTGGTTGGTGGTTTAGTCCCCGAGAGCTCTGGTTGGTTGATATTGTTCTTCGTAAGGGGTTGCAATCCCCTTCAGCTCCTTCAGTCCTTCCCCAGTTCTTCCATTGGGGTCCCTGGGCTCAGTCTGATGGTTGGCTGTGAGTGTCTGCATCTGCACTGGTCAGGTGCTGGTAGAGCCTCTCAGGGGACAGCCACCACAGGCTCCTGTCAGTAGCGCCTGCATTTGGTGTCTGTAGGTGAGATGGATCCCTAGGTGGGGCGGTCTCTGGATGACCTTAAGTCTCTGTTCCAATTTTTGTCCCTGCTTTCCTTTGGACAGGAACATTTCTGGGTTAAAATTTTCAAATTTTTGAGATGTGCGGGAGGGCTCAAGATTATGAATTTGACAAGTTCGGTTTTGACTGTATGCCACAGATTTCAGATTTTAGAGCTCAACTTTCATGGTAAATGTGTGTGTGTGTGTGTGTGTGTGTGTGTGTGTGTGTGTGTGTGTGTGTGTGAAGAAGGAAAACGGCGGTGTTTTTATAGATAAAGGATGCTAAGGGGGACTGGAGAGATGGACCAGAGATTAAGAGTGCTCACACACACACTTCAAAACATAGTTACTGAAGCATAGTCTTCTTAATGTATTCATGCGTTTAACTAGAAAACAGCGTTGCCTTTCTTCAACATAGTACTAAACAGAGGCACCTGGAGCTGTGGAGAGAGCAGCTAGCTAAACATGACCAATGACGGATGCTAGGAGCCATTTTGTTCTTCAGGTCTTGTGAACTTGTCTATCTTTCTCTCCCTCTCCTTCCCAGCGAGCAACTTTAGCCCCTGTGCCTGACAAATGGGTGACACATAGAGAATGATCACTGAACAAACACAGACATTGCTGGGAGATATCATTACACATTGGGTTGGACCTTTGGACTTTGCACTGGCCAACGTCCAGCCAAGTTCTCCAACCTGCTCTGGATTCACCTGAGGCCTAGAGATGGGCTGGCCTCCTTATCCTGGATCTCCTCTGCTTCTAGCATTCTCTTCTCCCTCAGCGTCCTGTATATAAACTGTCAGGTCTAAATTCTGGGAGTTAGACAAAAGCCAGCTCTCCTCAGGGACTGGTGAAGCTGGTTCCTCTCTAGCGAAGAAGCCATTTCCCTTGCCACCGTCAGAAGGGACAGACGGCTGTCTGTGGTCCCGTTTAGCATAGCAGAATGCATGCGGACCTCCAGGCTCCCTTCCTCAGTATCACAAGAACCTGTTATATATTTCAGAGTCCACACTGATGTCATGTGTCTTCTCACCCTACCCTAAACTCCTCCAGCTCTTGGGCTTCTCCCACCCCAGCTTCTCATTTCTACTTATAGCCTGGCTATTTCGACTATACTCTCTCTGTCTCTGTCTGTGTGTCTCCCTGTCTCTCTGTGTCTGTCTGTCTCTGTCTATGTGTATGTCTATCTCTCTCTGCCTCTTTCTCTCTCTCTCTCTCTCTCTCTCTCTCTGTCTCTCTCTCTGTGTGTGTGTGTGTGTGTGTGTGTGTGTGTCTCCTGGTTTCCTTTGCTCCTCTTTCTTGCTTGTCTCTTTGTCTTCATCTCTTACCACCCACATGACCAAGCCCAGCCTGCTGGCTCACTCACTCACTGTCTCTCCCTGCTCTGTGCCCTTCCAGATGCCCCTGGCTATACTCTCCTTCATATCTGTAATAAAAAACCTTCCCCTCAGCCATACATGACGTGACCACGTTGTCAGTTTTATACATCTGGTGTTGAAATCCTCAGTTTATACACTCAGGTGCATACATACGGGGACTAACTATGCTGCAATTTGGGAGAAAACCTAGGCAAATGGATGCTGAGGCCTGGAGTGGGACAGGTTGGGGTAGGGGGAGTGAGAAGCATGATGTCAAGGCTGGAGAGGGAGGACCCAATTAAAAAGAGAACTTGACAAATTCCCTCAGATTTGCCAATTAGGTTGGAGGGCATGGGTCGCCTCTGCTGTACAATTTAGCGGAGAAGAAAACAGAGACAGAAGGTATTAAAGAGCTATTTAAAAACTGTTAGTGCAAAAGAAAAAAAATAAGATGTTAGCTAGCAGGAAAGCCAAGGACAAGGACGACTCCCTTGGCTTTCAGCTTTTGTTGTTTCAAATCCTCGGCAACACTGCAGTAGGAAAAAAAAAAAATCTAGAGCAAAAGAAAGATTTGTGAGCTCTCAAAACCCGTTCTGAAGGAGGCCATGGTAATTTAAAACGTGACTTGAAGTCAGCCATGACATAACCTTCAAAGATTACAAGAAATCAGGGCGAGGAGCGAAGGCCTTAGAGAAAGTGTGACTGTACAACTAAATGTCATTTTGACAGCCTTTCTCCTGGAGGTACCTTTCAGAGTATTTGAGTTGTCATTTTCTCTGGGAAGACTTCACTTTAATTACACAAATATTGAATATTTTTCAAGATAAAAAAAAAAACGGTAAAGAAACCTGCTTTGAAGTATTTAGCCTTCAGACGGTGTTACAGGAGACCCTCTCTGGAGGAAGTGGGAATAAGAGCGATGAGGGCTGCACCAGGACACAGCAGTTTTAATCGAGATCTTTACTGGGCCAGTGGAGGGGCCTTATTATTTTAAATATCACAGCTCCACGGTGTCCTGGGGAAACAGAGATAAATATTGGTAACATGCCTATCAGGCAGCAAGGCAAAAGAAAAAAAATGCCAAAAATTTGAGTCTGCCATTTAAAAGCCGCCTAACCTTTTATTTACCTCCTTTTTGTGGCAAACCAGATCTAAATAGCCAGCAAGGTTCTTACCCTGAACAGACCCTGAAATATCAGCTATCGTGGGATTTAGGTGTAATTGCTTTGCTCTGGGCTTGAGTGCAACCAACAGGAAAAATTGAATTTAGCCTGCTGGTGGATGGGGGCAGTAGCAGGGGCAGAGATGGCTGCTGGACTAGAGTCCTTGGTGTGCGGCCTGAGAGACCAGCGAGGGGGAGATACGCCTGCAGCCTTGGATTTTACACTCTGCAGCTGGGGGTCCTGTGTAACGTACAAACCTTTTTGAGCCTCATTTCCCTCGACTGTAAACTGCTGTATTCAGATCTAACTTAGAGACCTCTGGTAGATGTGAGGTTAAGGTGAAAGATTAGAGTTCATTCAAGAAGTGTGTATCAGTACTGCTATGTGCCAGGACCTGCACTGGGGAGGCAGTAGGTAAGAAGTTACTTGGACACAGAGGATACAAGGTGGAGAGTCTGATCCAGGTGCTGAGGAGTGGGGCAGAGATACAGTTACACTCCAGTGCAGAGCGCTGTCAGTGACTCTCCCTCCTGAGGTCTCTCCCTTCTGCAGGTCTCTCTCTCCTGCAGGTCCTCTCCTCCTGTGAACCTGACAGCTGTCCTAGTTTGGTTTCTGTTGCTGTGGTGGAATTCAGTGTCTTAGTTACTCTTCTGTTGCCACGCAGAGGCACCATGACCAAGGCGACTTATAAAGGAAGTTTATTGAACTTACAGCTTCCGAGGGCGAGTCCATGACCATCGTGGCAGGGAGCATGGCGTCAGGAAGGCAGCATGGCACTGGAGCAGGAGCGGATAGTTTATATCTGATCCACAGCCGCAAGGCAGAGGGAACCAACTGGGAATGCCATGGGCTTTTAAAACCTCAAAGCCAACCCCCAGTGGCAGACCTTCTCCAACAAGACCACATCCCCTAAGCCTTTCCAAACAGTTCCACCTACTAGGGACCGAATATACAAATATATGAGCCTATGGAAGCATTCTTATCCAGAACACCATATTTAGTTCACAACTCCAGGTTAAAAGCCATCATTGCGGAGAAGTTGAGGGTAGTCATATCCACAGTCAAGTGCCCAGAGAGAATGGATTGCGTGCCTTCTTATTTATTCCCAGCCCTCCTCCACCCTTATGTAGTCCAGGATCTCCTGCCTGGAGAATGGTACATACCCCAGCAGCCTGGCTCCTCCCACCTCGGTTAATGTAACCAATACAATCCCACCACAATGACAGAAGTCTCAACTAACCCAGAAAGTTCCTCCCTGAGACTCTCCGCCTGGGTCCTTCTACGTTGTGTCAGGTTGTCACTACACCTCTGTAGCTGAGGAGTGGGTTCTGGGCTTTGCTCCCTCAGAGTTTGCAACTAGTCATTCAAAGAGAGGATGCCCAAGTAATGTTGCAAAGTCTAGGTGGGGTCATGTGAGGTAACACAGCTGCTACTTTGTCTGCTCACTTCAGCCTCACTCTCCTGAAAGTCTCACTGCTCTGAAGCCAACCCTCGAGGTGAAAACTAGCCTGCAAGGGCAGGCCACATAGATGGGCTCTGACACAGCATGCAGCCAGCTCCAAATTTCTAGTCCTGGCCACCAGCTGATGGCAAACATATGAGAGATCCAAACTCCAGAACAATCAATCCATTAAGGATTTCTGTCTCTATTTGTTTGTAAATTCTGGTAGCTAGCTGAGAGTTGTCTTTCATGGTTCCTAAAAACACCTGAGGAGTCTTGGAGTGACTTAGGCAGCGACAGATGAGTGGAACAGGAGAAGAAAAGAGTGGAGACTGCAGACTCTGATGGAGGAACTGGGGAGCTACCATGTTTGGAGAAAAGTATTCTAGATGAAGAGAGGGTGGCTGTGTGTTCAGGGCACAGGAAGGGGGCAGGGTGTGGCTGGAGCAGAGCCAGCAAGGAAGACAGGTAAAGACTGGACCCTGTGGGGTTGCCAGGCCACTATGACCATCCCTTCTTGCTCTGAGTCTGGAGGACACTGGGTGGTCAGAGTGTGACTCTGGGATAGGTTCTCCACTGCATCTTGGACCTTGATTCTGAGTTTCCTTACAGTATTTATACAAACCAAAAGTGGGGTTCAACCATGTGTCCCAAACCATTAAGTTCCTAGTCACAGCAACTGGAGGTAAAACTAAGCTGTCTTTTTAATCTCTTTCTTTCTCTCTTTCTTTCTCTCTCTCTCTCTCTCTCTCTCTCTCTCTCTCTCTCTCTCTCTTTCTTTCTTTCCTAAATTTAATTTAAATTATGTGTGTATGTGTTATGTGTCAGGGTATATTCATACTGAGAGCCCTTGCCCAGAGGTCAGAAGAGGGCCTGACTTGGAATTACAGGGAGCTGTGAGTCACCTGACATAGGCATTAGGAATGTCATGGCTCCAGCCCTTCATTCTGGTCTTAAGAAAGTGTCTTTAGATGGTCTCAGAACTCTGGGACCAGCTGTTGCTGTAACTTCAGCTCTTCTTGGTCACGTGCCTTTTTAGGAAGAAGAAAAGCACAGTGGTTACAAGTTTAGAGTGTGGACAGGCCACGTTCAAATCCTAACTTTGTCATTTGTTTGTTTGTTTATGAGACGAGATCTCACTGTGAGGTTCAGTCTGGTCTTGAACCTGTGACTCTCCTGCTTCAACTTCTGAATACTAGGAGTTCAGGCAGGCAGCACAACACCCAGCTCAGCTTTGCTTGTACAAACTGTACCATTTTTAATGAGTCTTTCCCCTTTGTACCTCTATCTGTAAAATAGAGGCAATGATTGATTGCCTAGGAGGGTCGTGTGGGGGTTAACACAGCACACATCTCAGGCACTTAGCCCAGTAGCTGGCAGATAGGAGATGCTTAATCAAGTCACTGCTCCAGGCATGGGCACGCAGCCTGGCTCTGGGCATGCTGCCTCATCCCATGTTAACAAAACCACCATCCTACCCTCAACCCCCTATTCTGTCCCCCTCTCCCCCATCCTCCTTCCTTTAGGGCTCAAGGCTCCTTCCCTCACATTTGTCTAGTCAGAGCATCTCTTAATCTCATTGTCTCTCTGAACCCTCTGAGGGATTCTGCTTTTCCTCTCATTTTAAACTCTCTTTTTTTTTGACAATAGAAGTCACAGCTTTCGGGGTGCTGAAGGAGGATGCTTTCAAGACTGTGGGTGACACTGTGGGACCTCCTCAGGAGGACAGGATAACTCGGGAGACCCAGTTTCTACAACCTCTTCCTGGCTCCCCTCTTTTGTGGTAGTGACTGCTCTTGGGTACTCCTACCCTCTGCCTGTCCCCCAACACAGTGTCCCCCTTTACCCCTAGAACCCAGTACTTCCCAGACAAATGCAGACCCTGGCACATAGTCTTTTTTTCAATTGCTCCTCAGAGGTTTCAGCAATCTTCCAATAGCGCCACTCCAGCCAGGGCTCTGAGATTCTCAGCGTGGTCCCCTGTCAGCACAACACAGGCATGAAGGTGGGCCATTGCTCTCGGGGTTCCACAGATCTGCTTCATACCCGTGCTCTGTGGGCTGGAGGAAGAGGGTTGCCCTGGCCACCCAAAGTGCTGCTATTGCTGCTGATAGACTAGGGGACTTAATCCTCTCCCTTTCCAGGTGTTGGTTGTCCTCAGTGAGGGGACAGAACAATTCAGTAGAAAGAACATTATTAGTCAGAACTTCTGCCCTAGCTTTATCCAAGTGACCCTGAGCAAGCCACTGGGGGTTTCTGTCTCTATCTGTAAATTCGGGTGGATAGAGAATTGTCTTTGACAGCTCCTACAAGCATGAAGTTTTTATGCTTCCTGAGATCGAAGTTCCAGTTCCATCCCCAACCCCAAAACCCTGCTCCCACGTCCCCTTCATCCTTGCTCTGGCTGGAGCAAGTTTACATTCTCATCATGGTCTTCAGGACCCAAACTTGACCCATCCACAGTCTCCCTGTGTCCTATGGTACACATTTACTGGGACACTTCAGCTTTCCAGGTGCCCAAACCACCACCACACCACCACCACCACCACCACCACCACCACCACCACCACCACCACCACCACCACCACCACCCCTGCTGTGGTTCTTTCTATGATCTTAATATGACCTTTGTCCACTTCAACTTGGACCTGACTTCTTTATAATCCAGTTTGGGGTCACCTACCTGGAGGACTCTTTAGGTATGATTTTCTCACAATTTCATTTATCCATACCACAGCTCTTAGGTCGTTAAATTATCTCCTTTGTGATTGTGGTTCGTATATGTTACCCTTTCTTGCAGCTTCTAAAGCAGGGGCTGGTCACTGGCATTTGGTGAGGTGCTACTGAGTAGACGGAGAGGACCCAGCATACAGAAGGGTGCTTGTGCCGTTAGGACCTGGGCTGCAGGGCTTGAGCATAAAGAGAAGCCAAACGCAGAATGACTGGTCTCCTCTCTTTGAAAAGCATACACTCTCAGTGGGGCTAGCCTATTAGACTGCCTCGTGCAAATTCTGCATCCAACACTGAAGTCACCTCTCCCCTTGAGACTAGCCCCTGGAATATAACGCATTTCAAAGGAAGCTTTGGCTTCTAAAAATTGTCTCTGCATTTCTTCTTTCCTAGACTTTTTGTGGGCATTCCTGGAGATTCCCTGACTCTCCTCCACCATATTTGAATATACTTTATAGACTGGCATCTTAGTGAGGGTTTTACTGCTGTCAACAGACACCACAACCAAGGCAACTCTCATAAGGACAACATTTAATTGGGGCTGGCTTACAGGTTCAGGGGTTCAGGCAGGAACATGGCAGCATCCAGGCAGGCATGGTGCAGAAGGAGCTGGGAGTTCTACATCTTCATCTGAAGGCTGCTAGCATAATACTGGCTCCCAGGCAGTTAGGACAATGGTATTAAAGACCACACCCACAAGGCCACACCTACTCCAACCGGGCCACACCTCCCAATAGTGCCACTCCCTGGGCCAAGCATATACAAACCATCACAACTGGCCTTCCCAAAGTTTGATCTTGATTAGGTCAATGGGTAGAATCCAGCTTTTTGGTGGTCAGAGCTACAAAGATGGGACTATTCACAAGCATAACTCTGACGCTTACTGTTTGAGCCACCTGAATGGTTACTTTCCCTCTCTAATTTATCATCCCTCATTAAGCATGAGACCTGCAAATACCCTTAGGCTTTACTGGGGCAGGCAAGCAGAGCACGTGAGAAGAGAATTGCAGAGCCCCTGCCTTATCAGGGCTACAGTTCACCTGGTTATTTGTTTTCTCCCAGAGTTGTCTGTACCCACAACAGGTCTCCATGGAGAAAATCTTTGTCTTGATATTGAGTTTATTGGTTGGTTCTGTAGGTAATAAAAATGCAGGCAAGTAGGGACCTATTATTCTATTATTCTAGTTAGCTGACCAGGTATTTGTCCTGTGTAAAAGTTGCTTTCGTTTAAGAAGTTTGGGAAGAGGAGGCATACACAGTAATAAGAGAGCACTGGGCTATTGCGGATTGAGTTGTCTTCCCTCAGAAGACAATTAGAAGTCCTAACTTCCAGCACCTCAAAGTGTGACCTTCTATGGAAATATAGACATTAAAGATAAAATTCATTATGGTGAGGTAAGACAAGAGGAGAGTGTGCCTTTAAGCCATCATGCTGGCTTATTCGTGAGACAAAGAGAGAAGCTCTGTAGCTGCTGTCATCAACTGAGGCCATTTGTTTTTAGCCAAGGTCAGCTCTACCTTATCCTTTGATGTCCCAGGTGATGGCAAAACTCTGGGCCAAGTCTCCCTCTCACCTTTGGCAAAGCTTCCAAGACAGAAGAAACCTTCCTGTTCTGGACATTGAAGGAAAAGGGTTTGGTGACAAGGGTCCTTCTTTTTACAGAATTATTCCAGGATTCATGTACAAGGGCAGTGATGTCCCACACCATAATGCCACTGGCAGAAAGTCAGTCTATGGGGAGAAATTTGAGAATAAGAACTGAGACTTACTGTCCTAGAACCTTGTTCATGACAAATGCTGCACCAAACACAAATGGCTCTGGGTGGTAGGACAGCAAGTCTGTGGTCTCCAAGAAGATGAAAAAAAGGTGTGAGCCTTGTAGAGGCTCTGGGGAGCTTTGGAACAGCAAGACCAGCAAGAAGATCCACATCGCCAGCTGTGCATAGCTCTGGTACTTGGTACTTGATCCCCATTGCCAACCGTGGACACCTCCAGTACTCAGTACTTGATCCTCATTGCCAACCGGGCAACTCTGGTACTCAGTACTTGATCCCCATTGCCTACTGTGGACATCTCTGGTACTCAGTACTTGCATGCATCTCAGGTCAGGCCAGTCCATCCCTTCTGCAGGTTGGAGAGCTCCCTCCTCACGTATGCTCATAATGCCCTGTGGTCTTATGCTCTGACTGCAGTTCTCTGGTTTCATAGTCCCCTCCTTCCCTGCCATGTCTAGCTAGATTATAGAGGTGCATGGATGGTTATGAATAAGAACTAAAACTAAAGAGAGAAGAGACAAGGAGAAGTGTGGAGATGCCAACAAAGAAGGTAGGGCACCATGGGCCTAGGAGGCCAAGGCAGAGGTACTGCAAGATAGGGAATGTCAAGGCTTCCCAGAGAATCACCACGATGCAGTGTCTCTCACGGATTTCTCATGGGCATGGCCTTGGAAACATTTGGGCTTCTCTAGAATAGAGAGAATACACACTGTCTTAAACTACTCAATTTGTGGGATTTGTTACAGCACTTTAGGAAGATGAATAAGCACCTTCAAGAAGTAAAGGAAACTGATCACTACACCCAGATTTGAGGTGAGCCTGTAGCTGGTTAAACACAAAGAGCTCCACTGAGTGGCTTCAGTGAGCATGTCCCCCAGAGGACCAGGTACCTGGACCCTTGGCCTCCTGTTGGGTATACTGCTGTGGGAGGGGGGGAGTTATGGGTCCTTTAGGAGGTGGAGTCTTGCTGGCAGCCCTGAGGTAAGATACCTAAAACATACAAGTGAGCGGACAGCCAGAGGATCTAGAACCATGTGCTAATTCTTCCACAGCCCTGGTGAAGTGCATCCCCACACAGCATGTGGCCCAGGCCAGGACCGTCTGTTCCAAACAGATTGGGAAAGGAGCACATGTGTCATTCCCCACAAACCATGCATTGAAGGAACCTCTAGGTGATTTTACTATGACGTGGTGCTTCTCAGAGGTAACTTAGGCAGTGAATCCCAATATTTAGCCTGATAAATAAAAAGATCCAGAAAAGATTTGTGTGTGTGTGTCCCTTCCACATGGGCATTCCAGGAGGACATAACAGCCATCAGTCTATGAGAACTTGGCCTTTACCAGGTGGTGAATCTACTGAACCCTCTGTCTCTACATCCTTGGCTTCTAGATTCTCTGTCTCCACATCCTTGGCTTCTAGAGCTGCTCCTTTTTAGCTGCTCAGTTTATATAATTTTGAAAGGGACCAAAACAAAGTGGCCCACAGACATGCAGAGGAGCAGTCCCCCAAAGCCACGTAGCATGGATGCTAATGGCCTCCCGTTCTTCCTATTCACAGTTTAGATATGAAAAATGTACTCCACAGAAGAAGATTGTATAAAGAAAAAGATGTCCTCAAGAAGATATTGGACTCCCTGATAATGAGGGGAAAGTGGGGTTTAGAGAGATTAATTAGAAAAATTTAAAGCAACTTTGCTCAAGTTGAAAGGCAGGTTAAATGGGCAAACGGAACACACTGAGCTGCAAACGCATGCTAGTCTGTGACGGGTGAAGTGTTCCAGGAATAACCGATGAGAAAATCTATTATAGGAAGGTTCAAAAGAGATTTTTCTGAAACCTATAGTCCAGTTTGTTGAACCAAATCTCTGAATAGACTTCAAATAAAACCTCCTCTCTGCAGAAGTGAGGCTATTACTCAAAACCAACCAAGAGCAAAGGAGCTTCGTAAAAGCAATGGAAACTGGTCAGCTGCTTCCATGCAGAACCGAAGTCAGAAAAATATCCATTTTCTCGGCCACAGTCTGTCATCAGTATACGCTCTGCTTGGGAAAAAGCAAGGGCTGTGTCACAACTTTACAGGATTATAACATGAGTGCACCCACGTTCCTCCACAAGCAAAATAGACAAGCCAGCAAAACATCTGACGAAGGGGTCGTCTGTATGCCTGGGTACTATGGATTGGAATAGTCATGCTTAGTTACCCTTAGCAGGCTTCTGAGACTTCTTGGTGGAATCTGTGGATTTTCTGTGTTAAAATGGTTATTGCATAATAGGAACTCACACAGACTCAAAGAATGTCTACTGGGGGTCTTACTGCACAGACAGAGGAGACTTTAAAGGGAGATAATACAGTCCCAATGGCAGAGGAAAATGAAGATGTTTTCCCCATGCACAAGAAAAGATCTTACTCTAGAGAGAGTCATAAAAGAAAAGAGACACACTGGGGACCCAAACCCTCTCATCACTACCTGGCACCTGGCGGCCTGTGCTTTGTTTCTTTGCCACATGCCCGTGTCTTCATGGTTTCAGCTACAACTTTCTTCACCTTCATGACCAGCACAGTATGGGAGCCAGACTGACCCAAGATGTCCGTAGGGGCACTGATAAGAGGGAGCTTTAGTTCTGCGTCTGTGTCTAGGACTTGGCAAGGTCTGTCTGGGGCTGGAGCCAATGCCTCGAAGGAGTCAAGGCTGAAGCTTCTGGAGACCCAACTTTTTCCCCTGGGCCGTGGTTATCAGTCCTAAGGCCGCTGTGTCTGAGGTGTCCTGTGTTCGCTTTGCCAACATTGCCTGTTTAGCTCTCTGCTGACCTTGGCTGTTTTCCCCTGTAAATAGTATTTATGATGCTATTCTTCTTAATAAACTCACTTGACATAAGACATTGGCTTATGTATGACTTCTTGGTCCCAGCTACTGTGTCTTTCCTCTTTATTTCTCATCCCCAGTCCTCCCCCACTTAACACCAAGCTGTTCAGGATCCTTAACTCCGAGGAGGCTGGAAACCTTACTGGGCTGGTGTCTTCTCTGTGAGTTCATGAACAGAAAGGTTTGGTAAAGAGACCGGAGCTGGAGTGAAGCCATTGTTCTACTGCCTTCTCGGACAGCGCCGAGGAAGGCATGCTGCATCTTCAAACCTACTTACTCCTCCTCTACGCTTCCTCTCATTCTCTTTCTCTTTAACTGTTTTGTATGAACATGCGCTGTATGTGGTTTTCCTCTTCCTCAGGAACTCTTACTGACTCCTTCAGGGCACGAGCATAGGAAAAGGAGAAAAGGTTATTTACTCAGAAGATGTCTATGAGCGCGTCCTCCAGAGAACGCTCTGCGTTAGCTGCTGGGAAGGATGGGAGGATGTTTAGGGAACCATATGAGCTGTGAGCAGACTACAAATACAGATAACAGCACAGGTAATAAAACTGGACAAGTCTGCAAGGAGGGCACTGTGAAGCAGAGTTTGTGGGCCTTCAAGCCAAGGAAAGCCCTCGTGGAACCCCGGATGAGGTGCTGGGATGTGGGCAAGCCCTTTAAAGTTAGTGAGAGAACACGACTCAGAGAAGGAAGCCAGGTGGCGTGCATCAGGGAGAGGTGACATGAGCCAAGCCGGAAAGGGTGGCGTTCTGAATTCCCACCAGTCACTAGTCTAGCTTGGTTAAACAGTCGGTTGTCTACAGTCAGCTTGCAGTCCATTGGAGTCCATTCAGGAAATTTAGCTACAGTTTGTTTGAAGAGGACATTAAACATCAGGCTAAGACTAACATAGTAGTTCCTCAGAGCGTTTTCTGTTTAGCTTGATTTTGCATTTTTTTTTTTTTTAAGAATTATGAGTTGGACTGTGAGTGTGAGGCCAGACAGGGGCACACAGTGAGACCTTGCCTTGAAAAAACAATTATGAGTTTGGAGACTTGGAGAGATGGCTGAGCAATTAAGGGCACAGGATGCTCTTACAGAGAGAACCTGGTTCTGAATCTCAGCACCCACAGTGGCTCACAACCATCTGCAACTCCAGTTCCAGGGGCTCCAACAACCTCTTCTGGCCTCCACAGACACCAGGAATTCACATGGTGTACATATGCACATGCAGGCAGAATAATCACAGACATAAAATAAATAAATCTTAAAAGGAATCTCGGATTGAAAGCAGAACTGTACTCTCTCACTGAATGAACAAAAGACTGGTTTTTCCAATCTTGGTCACGTGCACTTGTGCTTTTAAATAGTTCCCTGGAGCTTGGGATTCTGGAGCCCTCTGCTAAGAAGTGCATCTCAAGACAGGCCGCATGCAGTCACTAAATGATCCTAAGAGAGGGGAACGTGGAATTCGGACAGACTGTTCAGGAAGCATATCGGGTCTCACTGCTGAGTTAATGCACCAGGGACACAGCAGAAGTAAGACAACCAAAAAGGAGGAGGAGGAGGAGGAAGAGGAGGAGGAGGAGGAGGAGGAGGAGGAGCAAGAGGAGGAGGAGGAGGGAGGGAGGGGAAGGAGGAGGAGGAGGGAGAGGGAGAGGAGAGAGAGGGAGAGGAGGGAGAGGAGGAGGAGGGAGAGGAGGAGGGAGAGGAGGAGGGAGGGAAAGGAAGAGGGGGAGGAGGAGGGAGAGGAGGGAGAGGAGGAGGGGAGGAGGAGAAAGAAGAAAAGGAGGAGGAAGAAGAGGGGGAGAGGAGGAGGGGGACAGGAGAAAGGAAAGGAGGAGGAAGGAAGAGGAGGAGGAAGAAACAAAGATAAAAAGCAGTAGACTGTCTTTTGTTACAGAGTAAACACTGACAGCAAATGACAATAGCAGGGAAAGACATAAAGAAGTATGCCCAAGAGTCACAGGTCCAGTTTCGAAAGACTAATTGATTGTAAGAAACAAAAGAGAGGGTTGTGGGGTTTGGGGGGGGGGTTGTTTGTTTTGTTTTGTTTTTAAGTTGTAAGTCTAAGATCCTGGGGAAAATACAGGAGCAATGACAGGAACTAAGCTGAGGGGGCAGGGCAGCTGAGGGGCAGGGAAGAACAGGTCGGACATGCTGCGGAGAGATTCAATTATAAACGTCCAGGGACATTTGAAAATGGGAGGCTGGAACTCAGGAAAAAGACCAGGGTTATCGATACAGAAAAAATAATGTAATAAAGGGCTCGTGTGTGGGTAAGATGACACAGAAAGTCGACGAGGTGAGGCAGATGCTGGGAAACAGGGCTGTTTCTGGGAAGGGAGGAGGAGGGACACTAAAATGGGGGGAACCTTAAAGATGAAAGCCACAATCACATCACAAAAACCAAGCGGCCTTTAAAGGGGAAGCAGCCCACAGGCGGCTCCTCTGAGGAACCAGGGGAGATCGTGACATTTGGGACTTGTGTTTGCTTTCCAACGATCAATTTCTAGTACAGAGGGAGGAGGTCTGTGTCTACCAGCTAAAGGAACCAAAGGGTGGACAAGAAGAGGGAACCATAATAACAGACTGTGCTCCCAGAAGCCCACGGAGAAAGAAACAAAGAAGTTGATGGTGTTGGGAGCTGAATCCAAAGTGTCCCTCACAGGATGCTTTGACTTCATGGTCCCCAGCTTGTGAGAAGGCTAGGGAGCCATTAGGAAGTGGGTCCTGGCTAGCACAAGTGTTCACTGGGCATAGACGTTTGGAATCTTCGGGGTGGCTTTGTCTGCTTCCCAGTCTTCGACAAGTTGACAAACTGAGCAAGTATTGGCACGGGGTGCTCCTCTCCTGAGGCAGCCATATTCCTTCCCCACCTAGGCTGAGGCCCTCTGAAACTGAGAGCCAAAACCAGCCCCTCCCTTCAGGGACCTCATCACAGAGATAAGAAAAGTAGCCAGTGGAGACAGAGGGTACAGCACAACAGGAAACTGAGAGTCATTCCTTACGGTGGAAGAAGACTGCCAGCAGGTTCGCCAGCGCCTAGGAAACAAACAGTCACCAGAAGGGAAACTTACAGTGGAGAAAAGATCACTCAGGTTAAAACATCAGAGTGATTAAAGCCGCACTTTTCAAAGCCGGAGACGTAGCTGGGAAAACCGTGTGCCAGGAATGTGAGCACAAGTCTGGTAATTGGACAGTAATTGCATGTACCTCTGTAATTTAAGCAATCCCCGTGAAAGACGCTCCACCTGGAAAAAGCTCACGTGTGCTCAATTAGTCATCTGGCAGGCAGCCGAGCAGCAGTTCTCCCAGTCATGTGCATGAGAGATGTTCCCCACCTTGAAGCACTGATAGCCATCAGAACACCAGGCCACTGAACAAAGGCTGCAATACATGGAGCTGTAACTTTTCAGAACCCATGCTTTGCTCTCCGGGCTTTTCTGAACAGAGTGACTTGAAACTTGGTCCTAGTGGAGAAGAACCAGAGGAAACATTAGAATGAGCCATGTGTGGTATCCCAGATTCTCAATAAAGGATGGAGTTAGTATCAGTATTGGCTAATTGTAATAAATGAACAATAGCTGCAATAACTGTAGTGACTGGAGATGGGTGGAAGAAACTATGTAAGCCTAAAAGTGGCCTCATGCTGGACGTTGTGGTGCATGCCCAATCTTAGCACTTGGGAGACAGAGGTAGTCAGATCTCTGAAGTCAGCTTGGTCTACTTAGCTCCAGAACAGCCAAGACTACATAAAGAGACCCTGTCTTAATAAAAGAAAAGAAAAAGAAATGAAAGTGTCCTTAAAAAATAAAATCTTGCTAGGCACTAAAGGTGCATGACTTTAATCCCAGCACTTGGGAGGCAGAGGCAGATGGATCTCCATGAGTTCAAGGCCAGCCTGGTCTACAGAGCTAGTTCCAGGATAGCCAGGGCTACACAGAGAAACCCTGTCTCAGAAAAATAAAATAAAATAAGTAAGTAGATAAACAAATAAGTAAATGAACAAATAAAAATATTTGGCTGGAGAGATGGTTCAGCCATTAAAGGCTGTGTTTAAAACCAAAATGTCGAAAATAAATAAAGTCTATTAAAAACAGAAAATGTAAAAATAAAAAAGGAGAAGAAGAGGAGGAGGAGGAATAGGAGGAAGAGGAGGAGGAAGAGGAGGAAGAGGAGAAGGAGGAAGAAAAAAGAGGAGGAAGAGGAGGAGGAAGAAGAAAAGGAGGAGGAGGAGGAGAGGAGGAGGAGGAAGAGGAGCAGCAGCAGCAGCAGCAGCAGCAGCAGCAGCAGCAGCGGTAGTCCAGTTCTGAAGCCTCGTGTAGACACCACATGCTCTCATCAGCGCTCACAATGTAACTTATGGGTGAGCTACGCTTTGGACTTTAGAGCATCCCGTACCCTGTGCCAACATGGGTGTGTGTGTGTTGGCAAGTTGGACCCATTATGAGGATGAAACTTTGTGAACATTCAGAGGTGGAACATACTGGAAGGTTCTTGGGCCAGTTGGGGCTTCACTCAAGAGTACTGAGTTGTTGGGAGCAGTGGCCCATACATACCTGTAATCCCCACACTCTAGAGGCACAGGAAGAAGACCACATCAAAGTAAGGCCAGCCTGGTCAATGTCATGAGTTCTAGACAAGCCAGAACTAAATAGTAAGACACACTCTCAACACACAAGAGAACAAAACCCTAACAATAGCAAATCCACAACAAAAAGGAGTCATTATCAATTCATCTGAGCTCTGGGTCTTGTGTGCGAGTTTTTATTAAATCTGTGCCTGCCACCTCTGGGCTCTCTGAGTTCCTGTTTGAAGGAGTGAACTCTTTTCCCTGCAAAGACTCCTTGTATTGTGACATCATTCAGCCATGATGTCCGTTTGAGGGCTGTGTTACTTCTCTTGTTATGAGGCACCTTAAAGGAAGAAGGGCTTATTTTGGCTCAGAGTGTGAAGTGATACAGCCCATCATGGCAAAAAGACATAGCAATGAGAAAGTAGACATGACAACAGGAGTGTAGACATGACAACAGGAGTGTAGACATAACAACAGGAGGGTAGACATGACAATAGGAGTGTAGACATGGCAACAGGAGTGTAGACATGACAACAGGAGTGTAGACATGGCAACAGGAGTGTAGACATGACAACAGGAGGGTAGACATGGCAACAGGAGTGTAGACATGACAGCAGGAGGGCAGACATGGCAGCAGGACTGAGGAGCAGATAGTTACATTGCATCCGTAGTCAGGCAGCCAAGAGAAGAAAGCTGGAAATAGGGTTGTGCTATAAAACATCAAGGCCCACTCCTTTAATGACTCAGTTCCTCTAGCCAGGTTCTACCTCCTAAATACTCCCCAACCTTTTCAAATAGTGCCATCAACTAGGGACCAACTGGTTAACTACATGACATCACTCAAAACATGAAACACTCAAAACATCACATGGGTCAACCTGATCCCGGGCCTCTGAACAGTTTGAACAGGGCACTAGATAATTTCCTTGTTTTGCTACAATAATGAAAAGTGGACTCTTCCTGACTCCCTGGAAGTGAACTAAGACACACTCCTGTGTCTGTGTTCACTGTGATAGTCTCTGAAGTTGCAGAGATTTGCCTACTGAACTAATCTGCCCACACTCTACTTTGCTACTGAAAAGCACAGGATCAGATTGGAGCCACTTGTGACAGCATTGGCAGTGCACTTATTCAGCTGGGGCAGAGGGCTGGATAGGTGTAGTCAGCTTGACACAAACTATGATCTTCTGGGAAGAAACCTCACATGGAAACAGTGCCACACAGATTTGTCTACAGGCCGACCTGATAGAGGCAGTTTCTTGATTGATGGTTGATGTGTAGGAAGGCATCCAATCCCACTGTGGGCGGACTACTTATGGGCAGGTGGTTGTGGTAGGTATAAAAAAGGTTACAGAGGCCTGGAGAGATGGCTCAGCGGTTAAGAGCACTGACTGCTCTTCCAGAGGTCCTGAGTTCAATTCCCAGCAACCACAGGGTGGCTTGCAACCATCTGTAATGGGATCCGATGCCCTCTTCTGGTGTGTCTGAAGACAGCTACAGTGTACTTATATGCATAAAATAAATAAATCTTAAAAAAAAAAAAAAAAAGAAAACCAAAAAGACAGGTTACAGAACACAAGCCTGCAGAGTAAGCCAGTAAGCCGAATTCCTCCACGGCCTCTTCTTCACTTCCTGACTTCATGCTCCTGCCCTGAGTTCCTGCTGATTCTTTTCATGATGAACTATAACATGTAAGCTAAATGAAGCCCTCTCCTGCCCAGGGTGCTTTTGGTCATGGTTTTTATCATAGCAATAAAAACAAAGGTAGATTCATAGCTTTAATCATAATTTATCTACTTTTCTATGCCCACGACATTCTAATGTTATGTGCACGTACATGAGTGTGTGTAGCTGGACTTTTTGGGGCTATTTTGTGGGTTCTTCCTTCTTCCACCCTTTCCACCCCCTGACCCTAGGTAGGAGAGAAGAAAGGATAGAGGGGGAAGGGGGCATCCTTATCATTAAACGACTTCCTGATGATTAGGGGTCGGGTTTCTCGGGCAAGTTTGATCTTCATCTTCAGGATGTCTAATTTCTTCTTCTTGTCTCTGTGCAGGACCACTTGATAAACCACAACCAACAGCATCCAACCACCAACCAGACAACCACCAACCAGACAACCAGACAACCAGACAACCACCAACCAGCTAACCACCAACCAGACAACCAGCCACCCAGTCAACTGGACAACTAGCCACCCAGACAACCAGCCACCCAGATAACCACCAACCAGTCACCCAGCCACCCAGCCACACAGCCACACAGCCACCCAACCGACCACCAACCAGCCAACCACCAACCAGTCACCCAGACAACCAGCTAACCAGCTAACCACCAACCAGCTAACCACCAACCAGACAACCAGACAGCCAGACAACCAGACAACCAGACAACCACCAACCAGACAACCAGACAACCACCAACCAGACAATCAGACAACCACCAACCAGCTAACCACCAACCAGACAACCAGCCACCCAGACAACCAGCCACCCAGATAACCACCAACCAGCCACCCAGACAACCAACTAACCAGCTAACCACCAACCAGCCAACCACCAACCAGACAATCAGACAACTACCAACCAGCTAACCACCAACCGGACAACCAGCCACCCAGACAACCAGCCACCCAGATAACCAGCAACCAGTCACCCAGACAACCAACCACCAACCAGCCAACCACCAACCAGCCAACCACCAACCAGCCAACCACCAACCAGCCAATCAGTCAACCGGCCAACCAGCCAACCACCAACCAACTAACCACCAACCAGCCACCCAGTCACCCAGCCACCCAGCCATCCAGACGACCAGCCACCCAGACAACCAGCCACCCAGATAACCACCAACCAGTCACCCAGCCACCCAGCCACCCAACTGACCACCAACCAGCCAACCATCAATCAACTAACCAGAAACCAGCCAACCACCAACCAGCCAACCACACAACCAGACAACCACCAACCAGCTAACCAGCCACCCAGCCAACCAGCTACCCAGCTAAATACCAACCAGCCAACCAGACAACTGGCCAACCAGCCAACCACCAACCACCAACCAGCTAACTAGAAACCAGCCAATCAGTCAACCAGCTAACCACCAACCAGCTACCTATCATTTATATATTCTCTGAAAAGTCTGTAGAATTCCAAATGTCACACACTCACAGAAACTGTGTGCAGCTGGCAAAAAATATGCCCCTGCTAGAACACGAGGCAAATCATAGTCAGCTGCTGCAAAGCAGCCCCATATCCCACACCTGGGATTAGAACAAAACATATAATTTTTTCAAAGAATTCAAAATTCTCACTACATGTGCATGAGTGTGTGTATGTGTATATGAGCGTGTGCGTGTGTGCATACAGGCATGTCTATGTGTATGCATGTACATGAGTGTGTGCATGGATGAGTACATGTGTGTATGTTGGTGTGCTATAGACAGTGTGCCTGTGGAGGTCAGAGAAATGTGGAGGTTCTCCCCTCTGCCGTGTGGGTCTGGGGATTGATCTCAGGTCATCAGTTGTGGCAGAAAGCACCTTTTCCTGATGAGCCATCATGCAGAGCCCAAGATATTTTTTATATGTTAAAACTGTCCAATGTGGGGGCTGGAGAGGTGGCTCAGCAGTTAAGAACACTGGCTGCTCTTGCAGAGGACCTGGGTTTGATTCCCAGCATGCACGTGTCAATCACAGCCTCTTGTAACTCCAGTCCTAGGAAATCTGAGCACCCCTGCATACCAGGCACACACATACACAGACATACCTGTAGGCAGACCCTCATAAGTATACAATAAAATGAAAGGGAAATTTTTCCCGTATGTACTACAACTGTTGGTTCAATGAGCAAGTTTAACTGTAAAGGTGTCCAAGCACGCAGTATCTGGTGCTGCTTGGTGTTCATTGGTGACAGAACTAACTAGATTTTTATTGTTAACCTCTAGCAAAGCACGCCCTGGTGCTTCAGCTGAAAGGTTTAGCACTAACAGCTTGAAGGGGGTCTGGGCCACACGCTCACAGATGAGAAACCCATGCCTAGCTAAAACTGAAATTAAAGATAAAACCCCTTTGAAAAGATGGGTTCTATTTGCAGTTCTGTTTTTATTTGACTGGTAATGTGGCTGTGTCTCAATACCTAGGTTTTTGGTTGTTTGAAACAGGGTCTCTCTGTGCATGCCTCTCCGAACTAAACCAGGCTAACCTTGAACTCCCAGAGATTTACCTGCCTCTCCCTACTGAGTATTGGTATTAAAGGTGTGCACCACCACTACCAGCCCTCCAGTATAGAGTTTAAACATTAAAAAGATACACCGTTATCACAGAGCCTATTTTTATCCACCTCAAATGTATTTGGTATAGCAAATAGGGAAATTAAAAAAAAAAAAAAAACTTAACTCTTCCTGAGGACCAGCCAATTACTGCAAGACCAAGCCCCCCGCCCCGTTCGTGTTTTACCACTTCTTGCATTTGCAAGCCCATGTGATATCTGTCTCATTGATCTGCAATGCTAGTCCTGATTTAATACCTCAGCTTCACAATACAGTTGAATACTTTGTATTTCTCTACAGAAATTTGATTTAATGTTTCCCATGATTAGAATGCTTTGGGGTCTGCAGCTCTAGGAAAGATTTAGAATGACGGGGACGGGCTGAGAATAGATCCTAAATTTCCCCCAGCAGCAAGCTTTTCTTTTAACGTGACTTTGTTGAGTGAACAGTAAGAAACCCGGTGGTCTGGTCCTGCGCTGCCTGCTCTCTCTCTCTCTCCCTCTGTCTTCTCAGTCTCCTTCCCTCTCTGGGATGACTTCACAGTACACATGAGCACTCAGCTTGGATTCTAAGAGTTTGAGAAGGAGGAGCCTGCAGAGCTGGGAACAGCCCTGAGTCCAGTGCCTCCCCTGCCAGGGTGAACCGAGAAGCCTGTGGGTCCCAGTGGGCGCTCTTCCGAGAGGATCTAACTGACTCCCGAGGGACCGCTCCGTCCAGCATATGGATGTGAGGAATCCAGAGACTTGGCCTGGAGTTTCCCAGCTGCTTCTGGGAAGCCTTCCCTGGCAGCTGCATTGGTGGGCAGCTGAGTCCTTACCATCAGACCTCTCTGTTCCCTGATGAACTAGCTTCCCTCATATTTCCTCTTTAGACAAAGGCTGTGCTCTCAGACGTACCCCATCGGTGTGTGCTGGGGAACATTTTCAAGACTCAAAGTAGTTAACAGTCTGCTAGTGATGTATTGAAAACCAGAATGCTAGAAACTTCATTAGAACAGTCGATCAGGCCTACAACGTGGTAAGGGAACAATGATAAGAAATAAGACTAGTCAATAAAAATCAGGCACACACTTTAAATCCTGCTTTACAGAAACAAATAATTTGAGTGAAACATAGCATCAGCTACTGAAGGTATTTTTTTGAAGGAGCAAGGAAAGAGCCAGAGAATGGCCAGAGATAATTGACTATTGAAAAATGTTACCTACATGTGACACTTCAGAAATGAGTATAATAGAAATGAAGGCTTGAGAAAAAAAAAAAACATAAGATCTGAAGAGATAAAGATGAAATGCCCTCCTGCAAACCATACCTTTCTGCAGAACTTCTGCGCTGAACCACGGTTCCTTTGTCATGCGTGGCTACAGACCTTGTGTATGATTTGTGACACTTCATGTGGTGTGAGTTGGGGGTTGCTCTGTATGAAGATGCAAGTGCAGCTGGTGACAAACATCTTATAATAAAAAGAGAAAACAGATTTATCTCGCCGGATTCCCAAGGGCATAGAAACCTATCCACACGCAGGCTCATGCTCTGTTGTCTAGTAACCGTTACGTGCTTCAGAGGCACGGTCAACATTTCCAGACTCCTGTACAAAGTTTAGTAAGCAGTCCTCACTGATACATTGATCCCTCACCTACAGGGCAGCTGAAATCACCAGCAATTATTTCTTTATCCCATTCATTGGTGGGGCTATTCAAGGCCTCGATCTGAAACTCTGAGGCTGCAGGTTTGAAGGATGAAGTCTTGGTTAGCTGAGCACACGTCTCAAGAGACTCTCAGACCATGCTTTGCTTCCAGAACATTCTTCTTTCTGAGAGAGTGGACACGGCTGCTGGTGCTTTGTTGTATCCCTTTTCTTTGGCATGAAAAGATTCCAAAGAACAATTCTTCACTCGAACCAAAGGTTATGCCCTGCAGAGGGAAGAAAGGCAGATGAGCTGCAGCCAACATTATTAAAGACCAAGAAAAGAGAGGAAGCCAGAAGCAGCCGGAGGAGCACACAAACTAAGGATGCTGAGCACTCCGTCGCCATGGCCACAGCTTCCTCAGAATCTGTCTTAGCTACTTCGCACCACAGGGACCAGCATGCCTCACACATGCTACCTAGGGAGGGAAAGGTTTTGTCTGGTTCTTGGGTTCAGAGGTTCTCGGCCCATCATGGTGAGGGTGGCATTCTGGGGTTCATGTGGTAGAAACATGCCATGGACATGCTTTACAAGGTGAAGGGCCAGAAAGCAGGAGCCATGCCAGAACCAAGGCCAGGTTCTACCCTTCAAAGCCTGACCAATAATAACCTGCTTCTCCCTCGCAGGGCGAATCTCCTAAACGGTCCACAGCTAGGAAACAGCACAGGCTGGAGACTGAGCATTCAAAACACAAGCCTCAGGAGGACATTCCAGATTCAAGTCAAGTCACTTTCTAATTCTGTTGAATTCCTACTATAATTCTCACTTGCTTTCATTCAATTTTGGAGTTGCTGTCAATATAACAATACACCACTCCCGAATTATTCTGCAGATCAAATGAAATAAGATGCCTAACTTACTTGGTACTGAAGGCAGCCTTTATAGAGATCAAACAAAGAAGTCGGAACTCCGAATCATTCCCTGGCAATTTACTCAATAAATTAAATGTACACACAGCGGTGAGACTGGGTCTTAAAAATCTCCTTGGGTGAGACAAACAATTGGAAGACACGTTGGAAAGCACTATCCAACCAACTGCTGACATGAGCTTCCACACCCTGTAAGGACACACAGGTAAGCAAAGGCACATTTGATCTATCAGAACAATCATCCATACGTGGTGACCCGGGTGGGGCGTGATCAAGACACAGGAACCAGGAATACTACATTAAATAGGAGCAAGAGCTTCTGGGACACCGATGGCATTGTGCCCTGAATTGAAGGGGTGATTAATTCCACTCATTGCATTGAGGTTGAAAATAAAAAGATAATAATAGTTATAACTTCTAGAGCTTCCACTTGCTCTCAGGTTGGGATATCCTACACACAGACCCCTCCTTGCCCTTGCTCAGCTGGGGGATGCTGGGATGCCCTACACAGAGCACCCTTCTTGCCCTCACTCAGCAGGGGGAGTTCCTCCCTCTGGCTTTCTAGGTGACTTAACACTCCAGGGCGTAAGTATATTAGAAAGCAGTACGCTCTCTGCATGTAGTCATTCTGGACTTCAGAGCTAAATTATAGTCAGTTCCGAGTATGTGATTCCATCTATAAAATTAGGGCAGAGCAGGAAACACAGAAAGCAAAAAGCAGTGATTTATCATACTGTTATTCCTTTTAAATGGAAGGTCACAATGCCTCCTCTGGCCCATGGGTTTAAGGCAAGATAAATGGAGCTCGGTCATTACCACATCTCTCCAACACACGGAGTTCTCTGCTTACCCCGCGGCAGAAGCTCTTGCCTCGAATCTCCAGCTGCACGGGCAGCAGCAGCATGAGTGACTGTGGCCTGGGATGGCACAGACCCTTGTCACTTAGCTCCATCCGTGCTGGCGGAGAGAAAAGGAGGGACTGAAAAACACTGGTAACAGAGAGAATCTGGAGCTCAGCTCGAGCTGAGCTGAGGGCTTCCTGTGTGGACCGCTACACGGCCTCCTGCTTTTCTTCTGTCAGCTGGAAATGAGCCAGGCTCCAGCAGGCCCTTCCTTGTTCCTTCTCCAAGGTCACCTTTGGTTCGAACGGCCTGTTCTCTGGGGAAAGCAATACAGATTTGGGAGTTCAGGGGTGCTGTTCTGGTGTCCATCATAGGATCAGAAATACGTTCGTGTGACAGGCTTTCCGTTTCTAACATTACTCTTCATGGTTACGTACACACCAGCACTGTAACCCGGGTAAAGGAAGTACAAAATCAACCCCAAAGGGTTTCTACTCCGCCTCACCCCACGGCGCTGCCGCCCTCCGCTTGGATGGAGGCCTCCTGCTCTTCACTGAAGACGCCCTATGCATAGTCTTTCTCCGCTTCTCCTTGGCTTTTTCTCTTGTGGCCCCTTTGTCCCTCTTTCTCCTTCTCCTGCTCCCGTGGTGTGTGTGTGTGGTGAGTCTGGGTCAAATCGGAACATGGATATGAGCACATAGTTTGAAACGCAAGCAGTTGTTCATTTTTCCCAACGCTTGGATTTTAGTTAAAATATCAAAAATTACTTCTATCACCAGCAATATTAAGGGAGTCAAAAGCTTACATTCAACAGATATATGTGAATTTGGATGGGAAGAAGTCTGAGAACCCTGCCTTTGTAAGCGTGCTTAGGAGTTTAGTCCCGACCATCGGCTAGCTCCCTGATTCTGTTTTGGTGGGCTTGTCTTTTCCACACAGGAATCCAAATCCCATGCAGATCTCACCCACTGTTACAAATTCACTTTTCACTTCCCTGTAAACAAAACTCTAGTCGTTGTCGTTGTCATCATCATCGTCATCATCATTATCGTCATCACCATCATCATCGTCGTCGTCATCATCATCATCGTCATCATCGTCGTCATCATCATCGTCACCATCATCATCGTCGTCGTCGTCATCGTCATCGTTGTCATCACCATCATCATCATCTCCTCCAGTCATTTTGCCTGGGATAAAGTACACACCAAATAGATGTCATTCTCAGTCAGCGCCCCCTATGGGTTTTTCTCCCAGGAGTTTCAGACTTGCCCAGAGATCAGTTCTTGGCCAGCTAACCCTCAAACTCACCACACGCAGTCACATTCATTGCTTCTGGATTTCCACGCCTGTCTCTGCTCTGACCTCACGTACCTCCAACAGCAGAGGGAAGAGTCCTGTGAGGAAGAAACGGAGCCCTTTTCAGCTCAGGCTGGGTCTGTGGGATCAGGAAGATGACATTGTCCGTATCCCAGGTCCTTTAAGCAAAGTATCCCGTGAGAAGGAACAGCGGGAGCTAAATGCCAAAACTTAGTGTCAGCTATCTGAGCAAGAAGGAAACCCACACAAAGGCCATAAAAAGCAACCAACCAGGAATGCGCTGAGGACCAACAGGCTGAGCATTTCGCTAACTCCCAGTGCATGCTGTGGAACGAAGATCTCACGAGCAAGCTTTCAAAGGAGCCAAAGCGCAGCCGAAGGAGTGCGATGTCACAGGTGAGGGCCGATCCCCTACCGCCAGATGGCCATTTCCAAGTCCTCTGAATCCTCATGTCTGGCTTTAGTTTTCAAAAAATTAAAGGATAGTTAGAGCGTGCTGGAAAAGATAGAGAGAGGACAATGTTTATATTGCCTCTTCTGCCTACAACATTAGCGCATGCCCCCTTTGGATGGCGCCCACCCATGATGGCACGTACCCACGCACGCCGCCCACCCCCGCACGCCGCCCACCCCTGCATGGCAGCACCGTTTATTATCTCTCTAATACAGAGCAGTCCGCCCTCGTCTGTCTCGCAGGCTCCTTGCACACATGCCCACGTTTCCTTCCATATATTAGGCCTCTGACAGTGGCTGGACTGAATCGAGTTCCAGAAAGACCTCAAAGGGACTTTGCAGAAAAAAAGACATATATGGCAGGAGACGTAAGCTGCTCTCGCAGATTTGAGAAGCTGCAGCTGTTTGCAAGGAGTATTGACTCAGGAAGAATTGGTGTTAACTCAAAATGGGAGAGTAGCTGCGTCCCGGGGCATCACATGACATCAGTAACATCAAAAGCTTATTCCAGGTTCAGAAGCAGAGCCCTCCCTGTGCTCCTCCTTCACGCCCCAGCTCACGCCCGGGTTCACACCCCAGCTCACTCTGGCAGGCTGCTGGCTTCCAATACCCTTGCAAGAGCTACCTTCTTTTGATTTGTTACAGTGTCTAACCAATAACAACACTGACCATCGGTGACCTCCTGTCTATTATTCCTGTTCACGCCCATTGTCCAGTCTCCCCTGCTCTCTCTTGCGTCCTAACCTAACATGACTCTAACCTGCTGTGACCCTAAGTATGTATCGTGCTGAGCCCAGTATCAGAATCCATACTTATCATTCCTTGGTTCAGTGCTCCGTCGATAATGCACTAGAATTCCCTATAGGAATTTGCTGCAGGACAAGGTCAACGGGTCATCAGCGTCAGTGGCACACTTTCTAGTTCGGGTGACGGTGGGGTATGGTTTGTACCGATGACTTTAATTGTTTTAGCCTTCTCTCTGAGCTCTCACGGGACCTGGGTTTAGATGACAAGTTAGCGTTATCTTTTTAATCCCCACCCCGACTTCCATCACGAGTTGGGCAACCGTATATAGACGTCCTTTTCATTTGTGCTGTGCTGTCAAAGGGATTAAATAAGAGCCTTTGGATTGTCGCAGAAAACACAGACAGCAGCACAAACGAGACTTCCATTTCTGGCCTGCTTTCTGAACAGAGCACAAACAAAAATAAACGCGTTAGCCCAGATGTTACCGGTCAAGTGGTTCTGAAGTGACTCGAGCAGCTGTTTCTACAAGGGGAGAATAAAATACCAAGAGAAATAAACAAGAATTAAGACTTAGATTACACAACAGAATATTCAACATTTAAAGTCTAGGATTAGTGATGGAATTTCAGAGTGGAAACCGGCTTAAATTCTCAAAAGCAGCAACAAACATCTAGCCTGACATTTTTATTACAAATTAGAATGCTCCTTGTTGCTAAGTCTGTGCCAATCCTCAAAGAAAAAGTTACAACGTTAGAATAATGTGCAGTTATAACTGTATTTTTAGCTCAGCAATTTCAGCCCAATTTCCAGCAATAGGCTTTCATTAGAATCAAACATTTCCTGGATGGTTTAAAAACAGGATGGAATCTGGAGTTCATGTGAATACAGCTCAACTTATTTCCCAAGAATAATGAGATCTCGCATTAAAAAATTAAACCAGGTGCCGGGCTGTGGTGGCGCACGCCTTTAATCCCAGCACTTGGGAGGCAGAGGCAGGCGGATTTCTGAGTTCGAGGCCAGCCTGGTTTACAGAGTGAGTTCCAGGACAGCCAGGGCTACACAGAGAAACCCTGTCTTGAAAAACCAAAAAAAAAAAAAAAAAAAAAAAACAAACCTTAAATTAGGGCTGACAAGATGGCTGAGTGAATAAGGACACTTGCCACCAAACCTGGGCACCCCGGAATCCACGACGGTACGACGGGGGGAAATAAACACCTCCAAAGTCAAGCTCTGTCCTGCACATGAGCATGCATGCATACATACAAGTCCCCAACAAATAGAAAGACAGACAGACGATGGATGGATGGATGGATGGATGGATGGATGGATGGATGGATGGATGGATATGAATTAAAACTAAAGTAATAGCCAAAGGTTCTTCTTTATTATTTTTTTTTAAAAGAAATTCAACTTGCTGTACACATTAAATAATTCAAATCAATGATCCTTTTTAAGTCCCTAGCAATGCATGAACCAGTGGGGGAAAGCCATCTAATACTTCATGCATTTCAAGGATTACATTAGAAAGACTTTCAGCCTGATTCCGCTTTTATAAATGCAAACGTATGCAGAGCGGACAGATTGGGATCTGTACAATTTAGCAGTGATCGAAACTTGTAATTTTTGAAAGTGGGGCAGATGTCCAGACTCGTTATGTTAAGATGCTTCTTACTGAAGATGAAACCGAAGCAAACAAACAACCTCCCTTTGAGAGGAAACAAACAAAGCCAAGGCGGCCCGCTCACACGCCGCAACGCTGTGTAAGTCTCGCTTCCTTCCTGGGTTCTAAAGCTGAGCGTCAGTGTGGCGTACCAGAATTAATATCTCCTGTGTTGTCACTGCATTATTTATCATCCTGTTCTCAAGAAATGGGGGAAAGTGTTGCCCACTCAGGGACTACGCTGGGTGAAAGTCTGAATTAGTGAGCAGCTACAGTTCCTGGGCGGTGGAGCATGCTCTCTTTGAGCCAGCCGGACAAACAGGACGCCCTAACAACACTGCGCATGTGCCGGACGAAGGCCGGCTCATTAGATCTAGTTAGTCACTTAAATTTGACGAACACTCACCGTTGTCACAGCTTCCGAAGTTTACTCAGTGCTGTTAGACTATACCAGGCACTGGGAAATGTGGACCAAAACAGTGTTTGTTCACCAAAAGCCTACAGACTAGCAGGGAAGAGAGGCAATTGAGCATAGTATTATAATGCGGTGTTAAGTATAATAAATAATAAGCTTGTGAATGAGGTGTCAAGGTAACGGAAACAAATATGGATTAATTCTGATTGGGCCACAAAAAAAAAAAAAAAAAAGACTTCATTACCATATGTCTTGAGTTGAGGCAGCTCTGATTGGGAGCTAACTTGAGCATGTGCTGGAGGTGTGGTCTTCTGTGTGGCTTTGTGGAGGGTACGGAACCTTTACGAGTTAGGGGCCCAGGGATAAGTTGGTTATGCCACTCAGTGCTGTTTTGGAGGGGATCAGGGTAGCTCTTGTGGGTTTCTAGTCAGTTCACAGAAAGCAGACAGTTGTTACGAGTGAACTGGCTTTGTTCCTCTTGCCTCCTCGCGCTCCCACCAAGGTGCTGTCCATGGTGAGGAAGCCAGAGAGGATTGATGCTCCCACCGTATTCTGGACATTCATAGCTCTGATTTCTCTTCTGCATATATTTCCAAGCACCAGGTATTTGTTACGACAACCCACAGTGGTCCAAGAGAGTAGTCGAGGGAGAAGACCATCTCCTGCATAGAAGTTAGAATATGCATGTGTGTGTGTGTGTGTGTGTGTGTGTGTGTGTACACCCATACATTCTGTCAAAGCTTATGCACGCACACATTTGTATGTGCACTTGTGTGCACAAATATGGCTACACATGTATACATGCATGTGGAGACAAGGGATGAATGACAGGTGTTGCTTGCTTTTTCGAACACGCTTTCTCTTGCTGAATCTGGGGCTCACTGATTCAGTTAGACTGGCCAGCCAGCAAGGCCCACGTGAGCCACTTGAGTCTCCTCGGTGTACTAATAAATATTAAAAATCCCAGCCCTGGGCTTCTTCCTCGCCTTATGCCATTTATGTTCCCAGAGGAAAAACACATACAGCCTTTATATTTTTAATGTGCCACAATAGCTGGGCAGCTGCCTACCCTCTGTGTTGCTAGAATCTACTTTCCTATTGATAACCCCGTTACCACTTACTATTTACTATGTTCCACCTGGACTGCTCTTAAAACTCCAGCTGGGCAGCCCTCAGGGCCATGGTATCTAGGCTCTTAGCCCTTCTCCTTCCTCTCTCCCCCCAAGCCTGCAAAACATTAACCCCACCTATCTCTCTTCTGCTCAGCTATTAGCTGTGGGCATCTTTATTTACCAATCACAATTAACTGGGCCAAGGGTCACTCAGCATCTTACCAGAGACTCTCTCCTGTAGACTCTCTAGGGCCCCAGTCTTGGGGGCCCCAAATTAGCATTAGAATGCAAGCAGTATTTAGCCAACCCGCTACACCTCAGCCCCTGGCAAAGTCTCTCTTTTGGTCAGTTGTTTGAAACAGGGTCTCACTATGCAGCCCTGACTTGCCTGGAACCCTCATGTAGACCAGCCTGGCCTCCAACTCAGAGATCCTCCTGCCTCTGTCTGCCGAGTGCTGGAATCAAAGGCATGCACCACCATGCCCAGCTCCAACAAATCATTACCGAAGAACATATGAGAGGAGTGGAGCCAGATACCATGGCGGTGGTGGGGAAACTCGCATGGCTTACCCAGTTTCATTTGGTAGATGTGAGGAGCTCAGGTAGGCAGAGGAAGATGCCAGGGAGCTTAATTATCTCGTCTTCAAGAGCCCTGGTGGGAGAGATTGGCCTGGCTAGAGAAAAAGTGCCTGTGACACAGATGCTGCCCACTCCACCACCCCGTGAGGCAGCTTCTGCAAGCTCAGAGTCTCCCTCACAGCCTCTACTTCTTTGTTCCTGCCACACACTGGCCTACTTGCGCCTTCTAGAAAATTTTAGATGCGACGGCTCCTGGGACACCAGGCTTTGTTCATGCTTGATTGCTGTCAGCAGCATCCAGATCAAATATTTATATCCCTCCAGCAAGCTGAGAAGCAGACAAGGCCTGTGCTACAAACGCTCTTTAGACTTCCTGCCATAAACATTCAAAGCAGGGAGGTGAGGTGAGGTCCTCTTCAAGAGAGGAAGTGACAGAAAGAGTTTGCTTTAAAAAATCTTCATTAAAAACAAAACAAAAACAACCCGCAGAGCTGTAAGGCTCACACACGCTAGGCAAAGGACTCTCTCAATGAGCTACATCCCTGTGCTGGCTGGTTCTGTGTGTCCACTTGACACAAGCTGGAGTTACCACAGAGAAAGGAGCCTTCCTTGAGGAAATGCCTCCATGAGATGCAGCTGTAAGGCATTTTCTCAGTTAGTGATCAAGGGGGTAAGACCTAGCCCATTGTGGGTGGTGCTATTCCAGGGCTGGTAGTCCTGGGTTCTATAAGAAAGCAGACTGAGCAAGCCAAGGGAAGCAAGCCAGTAATTAACATCCCTCCATGGCCTCTGCATCAGCTCCTGCCTCCAAGGTCCTGCCCTGTGTGAGTTCCTGCCCTGACTTCCTGTGGTGATGAACAGCAATGTGGAAGAGTAAGCTGAATAAACCCTTTCCTCCCCAATCGGCTTCTTGATCATGATGTTTGTGCAGGAATAGAGACCCTGACTAAGACAACTCCCAACTCAATTCTCTTTCATTTTGATTTGGTTTTGTTTGTTTTTGCAGTGTGTGTGAGCACACGTGTATTCTAGTGTGTATCTGTGTGTGTGTGTGTTCACGTGCAGAAAAGTTGGCATCTGATGTTCTCCTCTATCACTTGTGTGTTCACACTGAGGCATGGTCTCTCACTCGAACCCAGAACTCACAGCTTAGGGAGCCTGTTTCTGCTTTTGGTGTGCTGGAACTACAGGCTGGTCACGGGTACACCTATCTGGCATTTATATGGGTAAAGGGATTCAGATGCTGGTTGTTCCTCCCTGGCAGTCACTGCTACCTGAAAGACGATCTCTCCACCCTGTCTTTATTGTCTTCTGATTGTGTTTTAACCTCAGCTTCATAGATGTCTCCTGGGGTTTCGAAGCTTTCCCCTTCAGTTGGACGTGGATGCACAGGATCCTAATTCCAGTGACTTGGGAAGTTAAGACAGGGGGTATTGCAAATCAGCTGAACAAATACACCTCCACTTCCATCTACACACAGACATACACACAGACACACAGACACACACATACAGACATACACACAGAGAGACATGCACATACACACAAACACAGAGACACACACAGATACACACACACACAGATACACATATACACACACATACACATATACACACACATACACAGACAAACACAAACATACAGACACACACAGACACATACAGATACACACAGACACATACACAGAGATAAACACACACATACACAGACACACATAAACAGACACACACACATACAGACATACACACACAGACACAGAAAGACATATACATACACACAAACACATACGTATACACACATACACACACACAGAGATTCACAATACACACACAGACACATACAGATAAACACACACAGACACATACAGAGAGATACACAGACACACACACAGATACAGACACACACACATAGAGGTACACACAGATACACACAGATACAGACACACACACAGACACAGATAGACAAATAGAAACACAGGGAGATACACACATATATACATAAACACACACACAGAGACACACACATGGACACACAGACACATACAGACACACAGACACACACACTTTTATGAATGACCCTTTTTATTTCCCAAACTCAACAAGAGGGGAGTGTTTCTCTATTTAAGAGACCAAGGTTCAGTCATTCCAAAGACACCGGATCTTCCCTCATGTCAGAAGATAAGGTGTGGCCAGTGAGAAGTGGCCCAACAACCGGCCTTTCACCCTAAAAGACCCATCTCTGCAGTGACAGAAGAGATGTGTGCTGCTAAGGGTTTTCTCGATTTCTGTCTACGGCTTTAGAAAGGGCCTTTCATCTCAAGAACAAGATGGCAAAGGTCCTGGGTCCTGGTCAACCAGAAGTCTGCTCACCTGGCAGAAGGTATTTTAAGTCTCAGAGTTCAGGACCAGGTGTACTGCTGAATTTTGTTCAGGAAAATATAATCGATGCTTTCTGTGGTGACACGTTTCAAGTGTATGAGAAAGCGGAAGAATAAAATGTACTCAGCGCTTCCCGTGAGCTCCAGATTATCAAGAGCTTGCCTCGATGGCCTCTGCTACCCTTCCCCCCTCTTCCTTCATCTCTTTCTTCACTGTAGTATTTTAAAGCAAATCTCTTTATAACAACTTGTTGCATGTCGATAATCCAGTGTATGTAACACTGGGGGAAAGACTTAAATGTTTTACATTCATATATTCTCTCTCTCTCTCTCTCTCCCTCTCTCTCTCTCTCTCCCCCTCTGTGTGTGTGTGTATGTGTTTGGTTTGATTAATAATGAACTCAGTCACCAATAATGCGTCCGTATCACATCAAGGAAAGAAATCAAAGCTCTTCCCCTTGATGTCACTTAGGCAAGAGCCAGCGCATATTTGAATTCTCTGCTCTGCTCTCCCTGTCTTCTGTCTGTTGTAAGAGTTTGAATGCAGTCTTGTGAATCTGACTGTTCTTGCGCGTGTGTGTGTGTGTGTGTGTGTGTGTGTGTGTGTGTGTTGGTTTGTCTGTCCTATAGAGGGTTTTGCTATCTCTTCTATTGAACAGCAAAGAAAGCATCACACAGGGAAGGAATGAAGGATTCTTTGCACATATTTAACAGATTTTTATGTGGCATAAAGTTGCTGACTTTGACTGACTCCACCTGACCCAGATTACAGACGGACACTATCAAGCAACGTCTCGATGCTGTTTTCAGGGTGGATGGTGGATGTTCATTTTATGAGGGCACTTTCATCCTGTATGATATTTCCAACAAAGACTCTCCTAACACACAAGCATTACTCTGGCTCAGGGGCATGGGAGAAGATAACTTCAGATTGCAGCCATATATTAGCTTAAGTTATAAATGTTGTTAAATGAACTTCAAGACTAGTAAGGTTGATTGTTACATTGTTTTGGTGAAGGCAGGTAAAACAAACAGGCTGAGCACACAGTAGGACAGCAGTCCTTGGTGACCCCTGGTAAAACAAACAGGCTGAGCACCCAATAGGACAGCAGTCTTCCGTGACCCCAGGTTAAAAAAAAAAAGGCTGAGCACCCAGTAGGACAGCAGTCCTTAGTGACCCCAGGTTAAAAAAAAAAAACAGGCCGAGCACCCAGTAGGACAGCAGTCCTTAGTGACTTCAAGTTGTATTATTAACTCTTGCTGGGTGGTCCACCTAAAGTCCAAATCCCTTAGAATGTAAGAGATATTTTTTATCATAATGAATTGCTACACGTATGGGCCTGTGTCCCCCAGCATCCTATGTGAAGGTCAGAGGGCAACCTGCAGTAGTCAGCTCTAAACTCAGGTCATCAGCTTAGTGGCGGCACCCTTCCCTGTTGGCCTATCTTGCTGCCTCTATCCGGTTTCACACATGCCAGGCAGGTACGACACCAACTGAGCTGTATCCCCAGTCCTGGCATTTCCTTATACATCCATAAGGCCATTATCACACGGACCAAGTGAATAACAATTCTCTGACATCTAATACCTGGTTCCCAAGAAAGTTTTAAAACCCACGAGGCTTGGCATTTCTATTGCTTCTCTAGAGAGAGGCTATGCCACAACCAGCCTTAATAGATTCATTATCAGGAAAAAATGTTTAGATGCTTAGCTCAAGTTTTCGTCCTGTTTCTGCACACCCTGTGCGCTGTGTTAAATAAATAATCTTCCTTTTGAGTGTTTATGCACTTCAGATACTCGTGTAAATTCAGCCTCCCTTCTCGTTGCTTAGCTGAGCTGCACATATTTAAATTTGCTGGTCCGTGCTAATAAATCCGCCCACCAGCTCCTCCATCATATGGATGCTTGTCTTTGAACCATGCCCATCCGGTTTCTATAAAACCCGTACCAAGCAGCCCCAAACCAGATGTGATCCGAGAGTGGTTTCACCCATTAAACCACTGCCAGTTCCAGCCAGTGCTTGGGCTCAGACCAGAAGTGTCTAATTTTCTGCTGTGCTGGAATGGAAGTGACTGTCTGGTTCTCTGCTTTTAGTCCCAGATTTTAATTTTTTTTCTTTCCTTCCTTCCGTTTGTTTATCTTTTGCATTACATCGTGTGCTTCGCCCCTCCCTCTAAACATCTGTGCCTCTGAGCACCTGTCCCTAGATGTGATACAATAAGAGGGGTGTAGAGAACCCTAACTCTGCCACAGTATCTGTGTAACTCTTGGTTAGTCACCACGCCCACGGTGACACTTTAAGTTCTTCACCTGGGTGACATATAAAGACAGATCCTGGTGTCACTGGATTAGCAGAAAGGGACTGATTAAATTATGTGAGTGAAGGGGTTTTAAGGTCATTAGTCCCTTATTGCAGGAGTACATTCCAAGGTCCCCAGTGAATGCTTCAAACTGCAAATAGTACAAACTGATGCGTGCCACCTCCCCTACCCCCTTCTGTTTACGGTGTGCACGAGGCAGTAAGAGAGCAGCAGCCAGCCACCAATGATGAGCATTAAGTAGAACTTACGAAATGTTTGGCACTACGATTTTCCATCCTACGATCTCAGATAGTGGCTGACTACAGATGGATGAGACTGGACTGTGAAACCACAGGGAAGAGGAGCCGCTGGGCTAATGTTAATGCCGTGTTTATACATGTATAGGCAAATCTGGCTCGGCACTGCTTGGTACCCATTTTATAGAAAACAGCTGGGTGTGGTTCAAAGACAAGCTCTGGGATGATGGAGGAGCTGGTGGGATGGATTAATAACCAAAGAGTGAATGAATTAAACACGTGCACATATATGTATATACACACACGGTTTAGGGCACTTAACACACCTACTGTGCAAAGGTGGACATCTCTGTTCCTTAAAGTCGTTTCTACTTGCATTGATAACTTATTTCCCCATCCAGTAGTCTCTTCTTCCCGGAAATGGTTGCCGTTCACATCTTGTTGCCCAAATAAGAGAAAGCACCTCTGAAAAAGCATCGATTAGAAGCTTAACCCAGGAGCGCATCGCCCTCTGTGGAGTCAGGTGGGTGGTACCTGCAGCTGTTCACTGCTCACTAGTTCCTGGGCCCCAGAACCACACTGAGTGCCTTAACTGGATCATCTAGATCGCGGTTCAGGACGTTGTGATGAAGAGTATGAATACCCCTGCTTTACAAGCAAGGAAAACTGGCTCTAGGAAAGTAAGTTATCTTGTCAAAGGTCAGGAAGCAGCGGGAGGGCTGGGAAAACACGTCATCCAGAACCCACATGATCAAGATCAACCACTAGCAAGACTTAACTGTTTCTGGTCACAGTTGGGAAGCCGTAAGTACGGACTAACGTCAATAGACACCTGCACACCATACGCTCTGGAGAGCCTTTCCAAGAGACTCGTCATCTGGTGAAAGAGGAGCGTGCCTGGTGGAAATCCCATCCCAGGCAACTGTTGCCAACTACCCAATGCTAACAAAGTGCTACTCACATGAAACTCTGGCCTCATGTCCTTCAGGAAAACAAATGCTAATCATTTTGTCCTCCAGTTCCGAAACCCTCGGTTATCGAGCCAATCACTAAGGCCCATCAGTTTCTCCTTTGCTGCTGTTCATTAAAACGTCCATCACCTAATGATAGCCCGGTTTATGGTTTATGACCTCAATGTGCCATTACTGCACTGCTCACATTTCTAATGCCGTGCCTGCCTCCTGCTTCACCTCTTTGGCTGTGCCTGTGAAATCTCCTTAAGATAAGACTGCCACATGGGGCAGTCTCCCCTTGAAGCATCACCGTATCCTGGCCTTCAAGGCTCCAAAGGGCATCATCTCAAGTGATGGAGACCCTTTTTCCCTTCAGACTAGACTCTAGTGAGCGGCCGACCATGCCGTGTCCCTCCATGCTGTCTTTGCAGGGCTAGTCTCCCTCCCTCAGCTGCTCTCTCTTCCAGCTGACACCAGAGCGGAACAGGTGTTCTGAGGAGCGACTTGTAGCTCCGTTAAACCCTTCTTGGCAAACACACTCTCTGATGATGTTGTATTGCCCTGCATTGCTACTTACTGTGTGTGTGGACAATGTCTTGCACACTGCACCTTATTACCTCAGAGAGAAGTCACTCGTGACTATTTTGACAACTGCTGTGTTTAAATTACAGAATCAAATGAACCAGCAGTCACCTTCCGGTCATATTGCCGGCTCTGAACCCAGAGCGCATTAGTGACTTGATACCTAGCCTCTCGGCACTGTCTTGGTTAAAGCAATCATTTGGGGTTGGAAGCCATTTTTCTGTACTGTCTTCTCTTATGACAGTAGAATGAGAAAGTGAGATATTTCAAAGCACCTCAATACATGAAAAGTTAAAAGTTTTCATTAACCTGCTGCTAGACAGATTATGATTTTTAGTGTGTGGGGGGGGGAGGGGGAGTGGGTGTGTGCCACACACCAACCTCAGTAGTTCTGCAGATTGCCTGGCCAGGGAATACCAGGCAGCCAGGGAGCACCAGGGGCCTCTTCTCTCTGCTTCCCTAGTGCTGGGATCACACGCATGTGCTTTCTCCACAACCACAGGCCCGCATGCCTGCGCAGCAAGCATTCAGCAAGACTGAGCTCTCTCCTGACTGAGCTCTCTCCCAAGCCCTTGACTGACTGTTTTCTAAGGAACTGAGATTAACTACAGCATTAGTTTTGCAAATTAGTTTGTCTTTAACACATTTCGGATGCAGCAGATTCCATTTTTAGCAAAAATGGACCAAATAATCTCAAAGTCTTTTCATCTAGAAATGCTGAGGCAGGGGACTCATAATTTAAGTGTACAGAAAACCTCGGGAGAGTATCAATCTACCCTAACAGTAGCAAATCGCTGGACAGTACATCAGGGACTGAAGGTTCAAAGGGTGAGAAATTCCTCTAAGAGACGGGAACAAACACTGTGGGCAGCAGACAGAGCAGGCAGGCACCATGAAGTGCCAGTGTCGTCCTGATTCTGCAGTAGAGCTAAGCTAGGGTGGACAGATGGACAGAGACGATAGCTGGACAGAAAGACAGAAGACAGATGAAAGTATCAATAAATAACCATTTCCATGTTCCTGATCTTTGAGTGAAAGCATTTTTTTTTTTTGCTTGTTTTAACAAATATATTACTGACTATGAGATTTTTAGGGATGTGCAGGGCAGTGGGGACCCACAGATCTCTGTGAGTTCCAAGCCAGCCTGGTCCACAAAAGGAGTTCCAGGCCAGTCAGGGCTGTTATACAGAGAAACCCTGTCTCAGATAACAAAAACAAACAAAAACGGTTTTCAGAGATGTTAGCTATCGGGTCTTGAACACTGTGTGCTGGTGGCTCTCGGTGCTTTGCGGGTGAGGTCTCTTTCACCCAAATACTGGAGGAATTCTCTGATTGGTGTCTTAATTTTGTTGTGGTTGGAGATCACGCAGTACATGACTATAAACATCCGGTTTTAATCTTGTGAGTGTATTACAGGTTGTCCTGAGACTGAAATGGTTGACCCTGTAGTGACTTGTGTTCGTTCTTTACAACCGTGTTTCCACTGTTGCCGGCGGAGCATCCTGTAGAAGTCACTTAGGTCACGTGACTGCTAGTGTTCAAAGTTCCCATAGCACTGCCATGTCTGGTTTTGTTGTTTGCTGGGTTTTACCTATTTTGTCTATAACTCACAGGGAGAGCTGATGCCCCCAGTTCTAACAGTAGCTCCTTGGCTTCTCTCTTCAGCTCTGCACTCTTGCTGTGGATCAGACGTTGTTTTATAAGCCACATGCACATGTCACATTTGGAGCAGAGGTGACCCTGGTCTGTCTGGCAGAACAAATCTCCACACCTCTGCAGGGATGTCTGTAGCAAGCAACTGTCCACATGGATAAAGAGTTGTGGAATGAACCCTAGTCCCCATTCGGCAACACAGAGGACACAGTTTGCCTTGCCTGAGAATCAGGAGACTCAGCAAACAATATTAGAGTACATGCTGTAAGAACTTCAGGTGAGGGCTGCAGAGAAGGCCTAGCAGCTAAGAGCACTTGCTGCTCTTTCAGAGTACCACAGATTGGTTCCTGGCACCCATGTCAGGTGGTTTAGAGCATCTGTAACTCAAGCTCCAGGGAATTCCATGCCTCTGGCCTCTGTGAGCACCTGTACTCATGTGTACGTACTCACATGCAGACAGGCAGGCAGGCAGACAGGTACGCATGCACACACACACATACACACATGCGCACACACCCTATCCTTAGTTTTTAAAATAATAAAAATAATCTAAAAAAAAAAAAAAAAAAAAACCCAGAATTTCAAGTAAATGAATAACTAGAAGCCACTAAACAAGATGAACTAGGAAAGAGATTAGGAAATCAAACCAAACATAACTGGAGAGGTGGAGGGTGGTGGGGAGACTATTCAAGCCAGGCTGTGATGACACAGAAGGATCAGGATATTTAGTGCCAATACTGTGTGGAACTGCCCGTCCCTAGGGGCCAGAGTTCCTGTGTACTCTGCTAAGCTTTGCAAACCTGTTCTTGGAAGCTAGCAAAGCTCCACGTGCATGTACCTTATGACCTAGACTCCACTGTTAGAAAGAGTCAAGACTAGACAGTTCATAGAGCCACAGAGCAGTGCATATCATCACATAAACCTCGGTGAAGGGGTAATGCTAAGCACAGTGGATACTAACCTGGAAAGGGACGCAATGCTCATGGCCACAGGCGGCAGTCAGCACCTGTTACTGACCCCCGACATTTGTCAGCACCTGTTACTGACCCCCAACTTTTGTCTGTTACTTTTGTATTAGTGCTGTGATAAACACCACGACCAAAAGCAGCTTTCAGAAGGGAGGTTTATTTGTTTGTGCTCTCAGAGGGATCAGAATCCAGCACAGCAGCCAGGCGTGGAGACTGAGGCAGGAGCGGAGGCTTGAGTCAGAAAGCTGAGCGCTCACTTTGTCAATTATGAGTGCAAAGCAGAGAGCGAAGGTGAGGATGATAGCTTTTCATCTCAAAGGAGATAGACTTCCTCCAAGGCTATATCTCCGCAGCCAGTGCCAACACCTGGAGCCAAGTGCTCCTTCCCTTGAGCCTATAGAGGACATTCTCATTCAGATGCGGCAATAGCCCAGCCCCCAACAAGATCAGTTAGAAAGTGGAGCCTCTGGGAACCAATTCAGCTTAGATGAGGTCAGGAGGTTAGAGTCCTAAGGTGAGATTTGTGCCCAGCATGAAGGGATGAGAGAGACTTAGTCAGGAGCAAGACCACGCTGGCTGACCAGCCCATCTGTGGTATTTGCTGTGGCAGCCTGGGCTAAGACAACATTAAAATAAAGACACACACACACACACACACACACACACACACACACACACACACACACACCCTTGGGCAGATGTGGAAGCACACAAACCATATGCTTACATTTCTATAAAGCACAGAACAGACAAGAAGATAAAAATGCACAATGTTAGAAATGGCTACTCTCAGTGTTGGGTTTCCACCTGTATACATATTAAATCACTAACAAAAGTTTAAAATAGACATTCATAGAAGCCCTGATGGAATAAGACAGCACTGGGCTTGGGATAGAGTGTAGTGAGAATTCTGGAATTTGAATCCAAGGTATCCCAGGTGTGGCTATGGGGCTGCTCTGGACTGTCCTCAGCAGCTGACTATGCTTTGCTTCGTGCTTTAGCAGAGGCGTGGTTCTGCCAGCTGCAGATCGTTTCTGTGATTGTGTGATGTTTGGAATCCTGGGAACTTTTCAAAGGGTACATAAATGCTAGGGTCCTGAGAGGTGGGGTTGGTGGTTGTTGGTCCTTCAGGGGGATTGGTTGTGGTTTGTTAGTAGTTACACTCAAAGAAGAAAGAAATTAGACTCAAGGATCTCTCTCCCCTCTATCATTTTTTTCTGTCCTATATAGTGATGGGGGTTAAGGAGGTGGGGTGGATAAAGGATGAAAAAAAGAAGAACTCACAAAGCAGCCAAGACTGGTTACACTATAGCTCTGTGGAAGAACACTTGACTAAGCATGAATGAGGTCCTGGGTTCAATCCCTTGTGTCATGAGGAGGGGCAGGAAACACACACAAGAAGAGGTAGATTTTAATTAATATATATATATGAATATATATATATGAAATGATTGTTATTAAATATAAATAGCAGAAGGAAGCATTTGGGAAAAAGATTTGAGGAAATCAGGGTCCAGCAGGGAGAGATGAAGAGATGGGAACTGTGAAAGAGTCCCATGTCCCAGATGGAACGTGAACACGCAGAAGGACTGGTAACTAGAAGATAGGGCGAGCATCCTCAGAGCCAGTGATTGTGGTAATCCCAGGTTCCCGGGAACACAGTGACCCACGTCGACGGTAGAAGGTTCTAGAAACCAGCCAGACCGTCTCCTTTGTCCCAAAGGTGAGTAAACTGAGTCCCTCAAAGACAAAGTGATTGGCCTCCGATCAAAGAGCTGATTAATGATAGACACAGAAATAATCTGTTGTTTTCTAAGAAATGAAACAGAAATAGAGAAATGAAATAGAAAACAATTCCTAACAGCTTTCTGACTGCCCTCGGCATCTTTAACGTCACTCTGAAAACGTCTCATTGTGGAACTTAATTTACTTGATGAATGCAGGCATTTCCAATCTGAGGGCCACCGGATCCGTGTTTAACATCTGTATTTAACAGCTGACCAGCCGGGCAGTGGTGGCGCACGCCTTTAATCCCAGCACTTGGGAGGCAGAGGCAGGCGGATTTCTGAGTTCGAGGCCAGTCTGGTCTACAGAGTGAGTTCCAGGACAGCCAGGGCTACACAGAGAAACCCTCTCGTCTCGAAAAACCAAAAAAACCCAAAAAACAAAAAAAAAAACCCAGCTGACCAGGGCGAGCTATGGAAGCTCACACAACACCTTGAGAAAAGAACAGTTTTAGACAGTGCTTCTATTTGAAATTGAAGGCTATTACAATATTTCAGAGGCCAAACTGCATGCTGCTATCTTTGTCTGTCTTCATAAGCGCATCCGTGCTTTGTCTGGTGGTTTTGGGTTACATTTTTGCATTATCCAGATCATGATACAATTTACCTTCTTCCTTTGAAAGAGAATAGCTCACCCTCTACTGGAACCTCAAATGGTCACTGTAAGTTTGATATGGCTTTCAGACTGGTCGGAGGGCCACATAATGTACCAGCATTCCTAAGGCGGGTGGCTCCTGCTGAGTCAGCAACCTTGAGTTAATTCATGTACTGAAGAAAGACCCAGTGAGCTCAGGAGGACGTTAGGGTATCCCTTGTTCACCAATCACAGCTTTGAATCTGTAAGGAACAAATTCCTATTATGTTAATCTTTGTAGATTTTAAGGTCAGAAAACAATTCTGCCACCATTTTAAACAACATTCACATGAGCCCAACATTTCTCAGAAACCTAAGAGTTAAATAATCACAATGAGGTGACTTGCTATGTTCTAGGCTGGTATAGCTGCAGAAAAGTCCTTTTTTGCCCATAAGTAAAATGACTTTATTATACCAAGTATCTTAAGGTCTAAAATATGTAAGTCACAAATATACTTCTCAGATGTTATGATTAAAATTTTAAAGAGGATGAATATTGATCTATTTCAGACTTTGGGTCTTGGTTTCAGCTACCCATGAAAGTTAAGAATATTTAAAAATCTTAATAAGTTTTAATTAGTCATATTTATACATCTGACGATAGTAAAGGGGGAGAATGTGGAAACTGAGTCAGCAAAACCTAAGATGTTTACAAAGCAAGACACAGATTGGTGCTACCAGCCCCAGGCTCTCGTGTGCCCCGGGAGATGGCCCAGGGCACGCCTGGGAGGATGGTCCTGACAGGTTAATTGAAGAGGGATGCCTAGGCTAGCAGTGTGCAGGGTCCTTCCCTAGGCGGGGGTCCTGGACTGCACAAGATGGAGAAAGCCAGCAGAGCAGTTCCACTGGCTGCTCGCTATTCCGACTGCAGATATGTGAGACCAGCTGTCTGGGCCTCCCTGCTCTGGGGCCTTTCAGTTGCAGCCAGAAGAAGCATTCCCCTTAGGTCCCTTTGTCAGGGCATTTAATCACTGGACCTGGAAAAGAAACTGAGACAGGCCAGGAAAACTATTTTTGCTAAGCATTTACTGCAAATAAGCAGTAACATACAAAGAAACCATCAAGACGTTTATTTATACAAATGAACAGGGTGTGAAGGCAGGTCACACAAAAGCAGAGAAACTTTAGCAACAATGTATAAAATCCCGAACAATGGTGGTACTAAATGTTACAGCCCTGGGGATCATAAGTTCTTGTTGCCTTCCCTAAAATAACCAACCACACTACAAGAATGTGTCCTAAGAAAATGGTTGCTTATGTATGCTGCCCCAGGAAAGTAGTTTAAATGAACCGAGAACAGAGATATGACTGGTATACTCATGAAGACTAAACATGCCCAGATAAAATCATATGAAAAGTCAGTAAGAGCATTGGTGCCTGAATTATCTAATTATCTAAATAAAGAGGAAAACATAATATAAAAATAAAATCCAAATTGAGTGCATTAAGATGGTGAAGATTATGGGCATTTTTAAAATCTGCATAATTTTTCCAGCATTTTCAAACAAAAGAAAAAGACTGGCCACCATTTCTAGAACTTGTTTACTTTTTCATAAATTCTACTCTTTCCTATGAAAAGAGTGTATACGTTAATTTTAAATTGAAAAAAAAGAAAAAGAAAAAAATGAAGCCCCTAGGCTCTGTGGTCTATTCAAACTTGAGCTGTTCATGAAGACACACTATGTGTAGCCTGGGCCATCTAACGGCAGCAGGCTACACATCTAACATTACTTTTGATTACACAAATTACAGGGCATTAGATAGGAGTAAATAAAAATATAAACATACAAGGCCTCACTCTGTAGACCTGGCTGACCTGGAACTCACGGAGATCCATGTGCCCACGCCTCCTGAGTACTGGGATTAAAGCCTCACCATGACACCAGGGTTCAAAACTACAAATCCTCTGGTTCATGAACTCACCATAATATAACACTAGGGTTTTTCTGTCTCATACTAAGAATTAGTTCTTAAATTTAAAAACATTTCATTCTTTTGTTTTTATGTGTGTAGGGATGGCATGAGTGTGTCCACACGGCAGAGTGGCTGGGGACAACTGGCTGGAGCAGGTTCTCATGTAGGTTTCCCAGGGATCAAAACTCTAGCAGTTGGTCCTGGGGCCACCTGCCAAGCCATCCTGCCTGCCCAGAATTAACTTTAACATTTTTATTAAAAATGTTGCCAGTATGCTGAGAATGCCCCGATGAGACACCTAATTTTTATATTAGGTTTACATTACATTAACTGCAATAAAACCATCGGTCTGCTTATTTAAAATATTTTAGAGGCAACAACCTCTAAAAAGAAAGATATGAAAATATAAAACCTTGTGTTTTATGAAATGTTTAATAAATCTTCTTTTTGAAAATACACTTTAGTAAATGAAGGAAGACTCGAATATTGTCGCAGCTGCACGATGCATTACGTTCCTGCAGGAGACAGTGGTATATGCCTGTAATCTCTGCCCTTGGGGGATAGGACAGGAAGGTCCTTGGCTACATAATGAGAGAGGCCATCCTGAGTTAGGTCTCTATATCTTTTAAAGTAATTATTATTTTGTGTGTGTGTGTGTGTGTGTAGGCGTGAGCGTTCACAGGGGCCCACAAGGCCAGAAGTGGGTGTTGGGGTTCCTTGGAGCAGAAGTAGCAAGAGCCACCTGAAGTGGGTGGGGCAGGGCTCTGTGCTCCCAGGCCTGCTGGGCAGGCAGCAGTTTTCTCCTCCCCAGATCCAGTGTCCTCAAACACATGATAAATGAATAGATATTCCCATAACAAAACAATGAAGCACTCATAAAATTTGCTGTTTTGAAAGGTGATTATAGTCTTAATAACTACAGAAACCATGCCACTGGATCAGGACTCCGCAATCACAGAGAGGCACTAAACAACAGGCAGGAGAGAATTTTAATTCAAGATACATTCTTTAGTTTATATTCTCAAAATCACATTTTTAGTAATCTGATATCATGTGGTTGACCACAGAAATAGCTGCCACAGTACACAGCTAGAGGAGCTGAGCTCTGCTGAAAACAGGATAGGAAATGAGTCACGTCTTAAGCTATGTACATTGTGTTAGTGGTCGGAGCAGAAGTTTGTGCACTTACAGATATTTATTAGGAAAACGTGTTCATTTTCAAGATCTAAGAAACACAGTCACGGATGAATACAGCCCACCAGTGCTTGCCAGCAGCCACAGGCTCTGCAGACACACAGGACAGCTCAACACAGAGCACTTCAAATATACTCAGAGAATTTCAAAACAATGAACGCCCCTCCCCCAGTCTAGGCAAAGCAAGTTTGACACTTCTGTGAGACCCGTGGAACCTGCAGCTCAGACTTCAGTCTTCTGTAATTGGAATATTGTTTAACTTTTTCACAGGAAAAAGACTAAGGGAAGATCAAATTCAGAAAACTTATTTATCTGAATCCAATCAGATCCATCATTCAGAGACATTAAGACAAAAGTGTCGAGCATTCCTGGGTCAGCATATACACCAACCAGGAAACGATCCTCCCAGGCCCGGCTCAAGGTGTCTTAACTGCGTCATCTTCTCTCTCTGTCTCCCTGAGAGTTATGTATCCACAGCTTAAAACCTGGTTGCTGGAGTTCTCCGATTTTGACTTTTTAAACGTCAGCTCCTCTGGCAGAAGGGATGGGCAGCGCTGGAGGGACCGTGCGATGTCATCGATGGTCCACCTGTCTTCGGGGAGGGCATGCTGAGCGAGCGTAAAGGGCCCTTGTTTGGTGCGGGTCAGCTCCAGCACGCTGGCACAGGAAGCCAGTTCTACAGCACCCAAAAGGAAAAAAACGCTCCATGAGCAGCGCAGTGTTCACAATCCGCTAGTCAACAGAACTCACCTTTGACCTCCCAGGGTGCCAGCCCAGCACAAGAGTCCAGAGCCTCAGGTAAGTCAATGCTTAAGCAGCAAAAATGATTTGGGGATTTAAACTTAGGCCTGTTTTCCCTACTTGACATTTGAAGCAAGCCCAGGACATAAATATTCTCATTACTCTGCAAATAGGATAATGTAACCTGTCCACTGTCATGTGACCAGGGAACAGTAGAGGCAGAGAGGAGCCTTCTGGGTGCTTGTATGATTGTGGCTTCCAGTTCTGTTTTGTTTTGTTTTTTTAAATGATTTGTATCAATGTAAATAATTTTTAGAAGGATACATCTTTTGTTTTCTGATCTCTACTTTCAGTTAAAATGCTTTTTACTTGGAAAGATGTAGGCTTTCCACCCCCTCTCCCTGTGTTCATCTCTGCCCTTATCTCTGTGCTCCCTCGCCATTACCAGCGCCTCCCGGCAGTCACTGGGGCTCAGAAGTGCACACCATAAACCCACAATGCATCTGAGCTAAAAGCAGCAGTTCAGTTCCTCAGCCAGTCCTCGGGAAAATGAAAAACAGAAATCTCCCTCTCCCGTCAGAAAGGAGCATTACTTTGTAAGTGATGGTTCATAATTCATTCTCTGCTTACCTTTGCCGATGTCACTGACCAAACTTCGGATGTAAAAGCCTCCTCCGCATTCAACATCTGGAAGGTTAGCAGTGCTGTGGTGAGAGGCTGACCTCCGGAGAGCCCCACTTTACATAAAAACAGCGCTCTTCAACACTTGTAAAAACGGCTATGCAAACAATTGAGCCATAAAATATTTATGTGCTACACCATAAATTATTCATCCAGCAGCATATGTGTTTGTGAGATTCAAAAGTCTGAGTGTGGAGTAGGCAGAAAGTCATGAACACATTTTAAATGAACTGGCAAGCCGCACCACGATAATACCTCAGCCTTGTTCATTTAATAGGTTTGAAATAGAAATCCCAGCTCTGCTCTCATGAGCTAGAGATGCTAAAAAGAATATCTTCAGATTTGTACACATTCATTTACATGCTTGAAATGGTCAGAAATCTCAGCTTTTCTATCGTGAGCCATAGGTTTCTTAAATATCTTCAGATTTTATAACATTTGAAAAAAAAATATATAACCAAACACCAACCAAAAATCCCTTTGCAAATGAGAACTGTGCTTGGGGAGGTATGCTACATGGAGAGAGTCCTGTGTAGTTACATGTTTCCTTGGAAATATTTCTGAGAAAAACATAACCAAAACATAAAATAAATCTAAGCCACACAATGCCGTAGAGCTGACAGCACCGCCTCACAGCGCGCACTTGGTAGAAAGCAGGGTGTACAGTAGGTGCTCATGTACACCGAGTGGGGCAGCCGCACACTCCACGCCCCGAGTTTGTTTCTAGGTGCATCTGAATTCTTTCCTACAGCTCACATCCGGGGCAACTGAGACAGGAAGGGGCGAAGCACTGGATGATCTGTGCGTGCGTGTGTGTGTGTGTGTGTGTGTGTGTCTCGGCAACACCGGCATGACACCTGACTTTCCCACACTCTCCAGTCAATATAGTGAGGCACTTCTCTGATTCACAGGCAGCCAGGAAACCCTGAGCCTTCAGGATTTATTGGCTCTGCCAAAGTGGAGTCTGCACTTTGCTGGAGTGAATGGAAGGACCACTTGGTAGGTCTGGGGTGTTTTGTTTGGTTGGTTGGTTTTTCTTGGTTTTTGGTTTTTGATTTTTGTTCATTTGTCAAGTCATTTAGGATCAGGAAACAAAAGACAGAGCCTGTTGTAACTGCACCACCGTCTGCAGGGACTTCTGTGTATCCCAAGGAGCCGCCGTGATGGTGGAAGAAGGAAAGGCTTTGGGAAATCCCTTGGGAGAGGGACTCCGTTCACGGACACTGTGAAATTATTCGCTGGATCAATTTCAGGAGCCTGAGGACAAACAACTGTATAGCCTTGTACAACTTTCAAACTGTATAAGCAAACATTTTGGCTTTTTAATTTACTTCAAGTATGCGTCACAGGTTCAAACTGGCCACCGGAACTAAAGCTGTAAGCAGGCGCCCAGCGTACTTTTGTCTTAGCTATTTTCACATCAGTAACTTGCAGGTCACAAAGGGGGCCAATAGAGATCAGCCCGTGTTTATAGCCTTTTACCCCCAATTAACGAAAAAGACTTTGGCTTAAAGATCAATATTTACTCAAAATGAAATACATTAAGTATGAAAAAATGGAAGAAAAAGTATCTGTAAGATAAAAGCTAATTTTTTAAAATTTATATTTACTTTAATTGTTACATGTGTGGTATTTATTTGCCAATATGTCTGAGCACCGTGTGCCTCATTCCCAAAGAGGTCAGAGAGTATAGGATTCCCAGAGACTGGACTTACAGAGGGTTGTAACCACCACATGGGTGCTGAGAATCAAACCCAGGTCCTCTGGAAGAGCAGCCAGTGTTCCTAACCGCTGAGCCATCTCTGCAGGCCCCGACTCTAAAGGCTTGAAACTATACATCTTCTCTAACGAGATCCTAAGTATTTTACTTCCAAGTTTACAGTAAGATGATTGCAAAACATGAAGATCAGCCTACTCATGTAATCTCTGAACCTCTAAGAAGTTACATTTACCTCATGAAATCAAACCATAACTTTTCTTACATTCAAAAAAACTCCAAGACCATAGAGATCCATTCCAACTGTGTACAATTAGCCAAACACAAAACAAAGACACAGGCAAAGCAGACTGTCTCATGCCTTACCTAGAGTGAAAAACGGTGGCTGGAACTTCAGGAGAGAGATGCTGTAGACAGTCACCGGCCTGGCCGGCCTGGCCTCAACCACCTCGCCTCTCTTCATTAAAGTTGAGAGTCTCTGTCCATCCTTCTTCAGTGCAGAATAGCTTATGTGATAAGGAGAGAGTGGGAATGAGAAGGTGAGGAGCTGAGGGAGGAATCCCAGGCAGCAGGGAGTGGAGGACAGTGAGCAGCTCCTCCCACTGAGAGCACTGCTGAAACTCAACTGTCTTTCCTCAGGGTCTGCCCCTGTCTCAGGATGAAGTCCTGCGTATCTCTGAGGCTGATGTAAGCAGTGAGCAGCATCCATTTTCTTCTTTAACAGATGACAGATGCAGATGACCTTATCGGCTCCCTTCACTAGTCCCCAGCTCAGAGACAGTTTATTTCTGAAAAACCACCTCACATGGTAAACACCACAAACTTGTGGATAGCCACAGAGAATGCTAAAGCAGTCCATATACAGTAAACATATATTTAACTTAGTTAATGATTCAAACATTTAATGAAGATTTTGCTGAAAAATGTAAAAGTTTTATATTTGAGAAAAATCTTGAAGAAATCTAAATTCTAAAAGAACTGTCAGTAACACATCCCGATGCGTCCTGTAGGCGTACAGGCGTTTGTGTCAAATGGCCATGTGCACACAGACATGGCTGAGTGGTGCCTCTACCTCCCAGTCCCCTGCTGAAATCCTAAGTGCCAAGATGATGGCATCAAGGGGATGGTGTCCAGGTCAGAAACAGAGCCCTCATGGCAGGGGATGTTACCTCAGACAAATGCCTTCATCCCTCTGCCACACGATGACACCTCAAGAAAGCAGGCGCTCACCAGCAAAACACTCTGCCAGTGCCTTGTCCTGGACACAGCCTCGAAGACCCTGTGAAATAGCTTCCCAGGCTGTGGTGTTGTCATAGACAGATACTCCGATGCACACAGACAGGGGTGAGGTACTCTATACTCATGTCCTTACAAAGCTATAACTTTTATCTGTCAAATGTGCTGTAAAGATTCTGGGGCCAGCCCTGAAGAGACGGCTTAGCGGTTAAGAGCACTATCTGTTCTTCCAGAGGTCCTGAGTTCAATTCCCAGCAACCACCCGGTGGCTCACAACCATCTATCCTGGGATCCAATGCCCTCTTCTGGTTGCAGATGTACATAGAGATAGACAGTCATAGGTAAAATGAGTGAAATGGCCTCTCTGGACCCTCTCTGATGGCTACAGATAGACCTTGAAAAGCCAGTGAGACAGGATGCACAGAGGCCAGGCTGCGCTACCATCCAGCACAGAAGGAAATACACCTTAGCCGTGGGATCAAAGCTTTGCATCCAGGCCGGATGGGCTCATCTCTTTTTTCTTATACGCAATGTCCAGACTAAAACACAGCAAAAGAAAGCCCACTTTATTCTAATTAGTGGTTAACCAACAGATGATAAAATTAAACATAAATTCAATAGCTGAACTTACAGGGGGGGTACTTGCATTATATTCCCAGTAAACTTCTGCAGAATGCCTTCGATATCTTCTTGTGTTATTTTATCTGCCAAAAACGAACCAAGGGAAGATGACGATAGCCACAAAGGCACCGGCCCCAACTGTGAAAAGTCATTTTTCTTCTAATAAAACACAAATTACAGGGGCTGGAGAGATGGCTCAGTGGCTAAGAATACTGGCTGTCCTTCCAGAGGACCTGAGTTCAATTCCCAGCAACCACCTAGTGGTTCACATCTCTCTATGATTCTTGTCCTAATAGATCTGATGGGCCTGAGAAGGCACCAGGTACACAGTAGTGTAGACATATGTAGGCAAAACATCTATACGAATAAATAAATAGAAGACATCCAGGCATCTGCCAACCGCCGTGTCATGACTCAAGGTGCTGGTGAGGAATGAAAGTTAGAGACCCACCATCTGCTCCACAGAGTGGCAGGGTAGAGGACACACAGAGACCAGCCTGGCCTGGCACCAAATCACGCAGGGCCAAGCCATGCGGTGCAGGAGGAGGATGTCCACAGACCTGCCTGCCACCATGCCACCTAGAGGACCATTGCTGCCATGACATGCAGTGTGGACAGAAGTCACCCAGAGGCCCACCTGCAGTGGGAACCACTACAATGGACAAGTGTGTGGTGGACACACAGGAGAGGGAGAGAAAGAACTGTGAGCATTATGAAGAGCGACGGACCCGGAGACATGAGGGAGGGAAGGGATACCCGTTGTGAGTGCCCAGCCCCACCATCTTAGGCCATGGTGAAGTCCCAGCCCATGCTGCCCCTGAGGGTCATGGCTAGGTCTGTGGCCATGCAGTGGCTGACATCTGTGTCGATGTCCATGGCTCTTATTACCACAAGAGACCATGGGGACATCCCTGGCCTGGGCAGCTGCTCGGACCATGTAGATGTTCAAAGGCTGTGCAGAACTGTCCCTGCCCCTCAAGCTGAAGGACTCTGGAGAGCTAGCCCCATCTCTCACTGGCAGCAGCACTTGGGAGACCAGGCCCTGAGCCTCACCTGGGCAGCACAGTGGAGCTGGCCCTGGTAGCAGGGGCATGGGTAAGTTGGCCCTCAGGGCATGATTGTGGGAGAGCTGGACCCCACCACTTCTCTGCTGCGAGGTAGTGTGGACACAGGGGTGATGCCCTCTCTCCCTGGTCCTTCACCACCTGCAGCAGTCAGGAGAGCTGGTCCCAGGGTCATGAGAGTGGATGAGCTCACTCTGCCCCTTGCCAGCTGCAGCACTCAGGAGAAGTGAGAGCCCTACATCTCGCCTGGGCAGTACAGTAGAGGTGGCCCTGGTAGGGGGCAGGTGCAGGTGAGCTGGTCCCACCACCCATCTGCCATGAGGTGGAGTAGGCAAGGGAATGAATGATGCCCTCCCCCAACTCGCTCCTCACCACCTGCGGCAGTCAGGAGAACTGGCCCCATCCTCTGAGAGCAGGAACACTAGCCTTGTTCCTCGTTGTCCGTAGCACTCAGGAAGGGACCCTGCACCTTGCCTGGCAACACAGTGGAGAGGGCCCTGATGGAAGGAAGGCATGGGTGAGCCAGCCCATAGGATATGAGAGTGGAAGAGCTGGCCCAGCCTCGCTGGCTGCTTGGGAGTATGGGTCCTGTGCCAGTGGAGCTGGCTCTGGATGTGGGTAAGCATGAGAGCAGGAGAGCTGACCCTGCCTCCTGCTCTGCAGGCATTGGGTGGCCTAGCGGGAGCAGTGTTGGAGAGCTCGCCCTGGCAGTGCAGAGAAGGGAGAGCTGGAGGCAGCTCAGCTGCCAGCTTTGAGTTGGCCTGCCCCAAAATCTACATCATCTGTGAACTGTAGGGGCACAGAGAAGGGCTGATCAAACTGCAGATCTCTATGACACAGGGCAACAGGGAGGAGTCCCAGTGAGGACCCAGTATTGATGGTATCACAGAAACTGGAGATCTTGAATCAGACCAATGACTCAACGCAATAAGCATTTGCAAGTGAAGATGTGTAGACAGAGGGACAGACATACTGTGGGCACGCTAGAGCTTCCGCAACGAGAGGCTTTCTAAGATTTGAGCTTTTTATTTTTGTTTTGTTTGTGTGTGTGTTTTCTATTTTGGTGAGGGTGTTGCAAGGGCAGAGGGTGGATATGGGGGGACAGGGTGCATGATGTGAAACTCACAAAGAATCAATAAAAAGTTAAAAAACAACAATATCAAAAAATAAAAGTAAAAAATAAAATAAAAATCCAAACAGCTCCAAAAAGCGAACCTTGAGTTTGCCATGTGCCAGTTCCCTGCACAGTCACGTGAATGAAGTGATATTGGGAGCTTCCTTCTGTCCTGTCATGAACCCCTAGTCTCTCTAGTCTCCTTATCTGAGCCTTGATCCCACCATCTAGTTCATGTGTGGTGAAATTAGACTTGTAAAACATTAAAATTAATTTAAAAAGAATGGATGAATGATAACAGTATAAACCACAGTGCACGTCCCACAGGCCAAATGCTGTCTTTGTTGAAAAGAATAAAATACACATTAATGAGATGAAAAGCAAAGAAACTGTTATTTTTTTTATAGATACTTAATTTCCCTTGGTTCAATTCCCACCCTGCCCCAGTTATTCCTCACTTTAAAAGAATGCATCATAGATTATCGGGTGGTTCTGATGGCGACTTTAGAAAACCCAAGAAAGATGGAATTAGCTACAGACAGGGTCCTACGGCGATCAATGCAGGGTGATCCCAGGGCAGGCAGATCACGCCCGCACGGCTGCGCTTCTTTCCTCTGGGCTCCGTGTCCAGTATCTGTCACAGCAGAGGACGGCAGGCACAGCTGCACTCAGGCTCACTTGATAGAATTTAAAACTAGTCTATGCTATGGAATAGATTTCACACACACACACTTGACTCTGTCTCCAAGAAGAGTTATTGATCTGTCTCCCGACCCTTCTCTGCTCCCGGGACTTCCCTCTGCTTTTAAATGATCACTCTCAGTCAGCTTAAAAACAAACCAGCACAGCAAAGGACTCCACACAGCAAGGACGTTGGCACGCTTGGCAAGCATTTTTAAAGGTGGATTTTAGAAGATCTGAAGACTTCTGTATAAAGCTCTCCATGAGTCAGGCACCCTTTCAGGTCTGTTCGGTGCATCCGACAGGAGGACACAGCGTTGAAACTGCTCTCTGCCTGCCAGCGGGCACAGCACAGCACAGCACAGCACAGCACACGGGCTCAGGGTTTGGGCTTTCATATTTGTAGATGAGTTTTTACGTCTACTTCAAGAACAGACCATGCCTTGGAAATATCCCATAATTCATTTAGATCACAGTCAATGTTTTTATTATTTTTTTAGAAAATTTAAACTTTCTAGGTAAAGTATATTTGATATTATTTGAAAATATTAATCAAAAATTACTGTGCACTGAATTGTTCTAACGCCATGATAACACTTTAAAGGACATCAGGGAAGACTGTGTACACCCAGCAAGACAGTCTTAGCCTCACTGTGACCTTGTAAGCTAAACACAAACAAGACTCGGACAGTGAAGAGCTGCAGCAGCCTCTAGCACCACAGAGCCCAGACAGCAGCTCCGCCTTGTTCGCTGCATAGAGATGTGGCTGAGTCTGGGTGAGGACTTTCCCATTAAGAAGTCCCACTCTACTGTGACATTAAGAAGTGGTTGCAGGTGGCACCTTAGTTAGGCTAATCCCAGTTTGCCAAATCTAGGTGCCTATGCTACCACCAGGCTGAACTTGCTAAGGAAAGTTGGTGAAACTTCTAGTGCGTTAACTCGGCCGGGTGGTTCAAAACAGGAACAAACAGCCTTCCATTCCTGCCAGGCTCCGCCCCTCCCTAACAGTCCTCTTTTGTGAATGTGCTTGCTTCTGTCCTGCTTCAGTGGCTTTCTCTCATTGATGCATGTGTGCACGCGCACACACAGACACACACAGACACACAGACATATATACTACATGCAGACATGACACACAAAGACATACACAGACAGATAACACACACATAGAGTAGACACCACACACACAGAGGCACATACACAGACAGACAGATAACACACACAGAGGCATACACATGAACATACAGACACTACATACACACAGAGACACACACAGACATACATGCTAAACACAGACACCACACACACACATCATACATATGTACACACAGACACCATACACACACAGAGAGACACACAAAGACACACACATAGACATACACACTATACGCAGACACCACACACACACACACACACACACATGGAGGCACATACACAGACAGACAGACAGACAGATGTTGAGACATGTTCCTTCTCATCATACTTTCTAGCTCAGGCATCTGTGATATGTACTGATTGTTCTGCCGTTTTCTACAGCATGCTAAGCTATTAGCTCACCAACGAAATCCTGGGCTTTGAAGACAAAGATAGTTTTTCCTCTGAGATAACACACACTATAAAGATGGCACTCAAAACATTCTTGCTGAAATTTAATTTGCTCAGAGTAATAGAATCTCCAGCTTGAAGGACATTTAGAAGTCACCTAGGCCAATCATGTATCCGACGTCAGGACGAGCAGTCAGAAAGCCCACAGAACAGGTTACTTCATAATAAAACCCGAGCTTGGGGCACGCGTACATGTAGTGGAGCGTGCTGGCTTGTCTAAGGCCCAGCTTTAGTCTAGTCAGATAGCTGTCTCGTAATTTAACAATGCCTCTACCATCAGATCTTAGAAAATTCTCCACATCAAGGATACCCAGTGATGAACCCGGAGAAGAGAGGCACAGCTCAAGTGTAAAGGGGCCTGGGTGTCTCACTCTGTTCAGTAAATAATAAGCCATGAGTGTGAAAGCATTCATTTGAGCTGTATTTTAAAAGTATTCCTCTAGGCTTGGGTTGTAGCTCTGTGGTAAAGCAGTTGCCTAACGAGAAAAAACAAACAAACAAAATGTCCTGAGTTCAATCCCCAGCACTAAACATATGCACACGCATACACACACACAGACACACACACGTGCACACTCCACACACAGAGACACACACATGCACACTGCACACACACACAGAGACACACAGACACCACACACAGACACACACTTCTTCCCCATGAAATTAACATACATGAGCACACTGCTTGCTTACAATGCACCCATCCTTCCGTGCACACAGCACAGTGGTTGCTTGATACCTGAACAACAGAGCTAAAATCAGAATGACACAGTTGAGTACAATATTCTACCGCACTAAGCCACCACTGGACAGTCCTGTGACACTAAGCCACTACAGGACAGTCCTGTGACTGTAGCAGCTGCTAAGCCTGCTGGCTTTGCTAAGCATCAGTCAACTACCGTTTCTGGCCATTTGGTCTAGCAGGTCTGTAATCTCTGAGAGAAGAAGAAAAAGGCAAAGACCTTAGAATGTGCTTCTGCCTGGAATGGCAGAGGGCGACTCCTAGGTAAAGATCAGGATTTCCCAGAGCAGGTAGTGAGTGGGGAGTCAGGGAGAACCAGGATTTGAGGCAAGTATACAGAGAGAGACGCAGTAGGATTTCCAAGACCTGGTTGAGTTCTAGGCTATTCATACATATAGTGAGTCTGTATAACATTAAAAAACATAACCACTGTCAAAAGTTCTTACAAAGATCTGAATTTCCAGCACGCAGAAGGAACTGTTGAACACTTTAAACACCCAACGTAGACTCTGAAAAAGCTAGGGGCCACTAGCATAGGTCTGAAAAACAGTTTAAGTAAAAAGCAATTTGTACAGACGGGTTAAACAAGGTTGAACGACGAAAGATTAATATATATAAAATCAACTCCATTTCTATATAGCAGCAATGAATGATCAGAAGTTAATATCTGACCCTATTCCCAAGAACAACAAAATATGAAACACACAACAATTTCATATACCTAAGACATGAATGAGCACACTGAAATCTAGGAAGTATGGCCACCCAAACTAACGACCTGCACACAGAGAGAGCTGATCTTGTTTCGTGGGTCGGGAGACTCTACAAACTAATAAATAGGGTCAACTAAATGTAGAAATCTCAGCAAGCATGCACACGCACATCCAGTCTGTGTGTGTGAGGGGAAGAGTGAGGTATGGGGGGGTGAAGGAGAGAGAGAGAGAGAGAGAGAGAGAGAGAGAGAGAGAGGCCTACTCAAACTCATACAGAAATGCAAAGAAAAAAATGATGAAAAAGAAGTCAGAGAACTAAGAGACTCTGGCTCAGTGCTCCAGTCATCAGATAGAGCACTGGGTATAAAAACAGGCAAACAGATAAAAAAAAAAAAAACCACAGCAAAGACTCTAGAACAAAAGCAAGCACAAGGCAGCTGGCTTCTGATAGACACTCAAAGGTATGGAAGGAAGGAGCAGTCTTTCAAAACTGGCGCTGAAATGACTTAATACCCAGCTGCACACGCACGCTCACACGCACGCTCACACGCACGCACACACGCACTCACACACCCCTCTGAGAGCCACACTTGAGATTATATACACAAACTCACTCCCAGTGGAGCAAGCTAACAAAGGGCCATGGGGGAGGGGCAGGCTGGCTGAGCTTGCTCTTGGCTGATAAAGAAAAGTTCTGTCTTTTCTTACAGTGTTATAAAGTTCCATATTATGTCAAAATAAAAGATTCATAAGGGGATATTATGAACAACTTCACAGTGATCAAGTCTGGAATTTGAGATCCACTAGACAGGACCGATGGGAGGAGCACAATGAAGTGTGGAACAGCGCAGCAGCAGCAGACAGCCGGTTTAAAACAAAGCTCATGACCCAAAACTTTCCCCGGAAAAGCACATCTGGTGTTACCAGGAGGCACTACCAAAAAGTAGAAAAAGAAGTAATTTCAACTGGACACAAGTTCTTCCAGAAAACAGAAAAGCTGTTAGAAGCCAAGGAAAGCAGGCCAAAGGCACAGCTCAGAGGCTTGGCCACCGTGAAGCCCTGAGTTTATACTCCAGCACCACAAAGCCAACACCAGACTTAAGAACAGTAACATCGGGCTGGAGAGATGGCTCAGTGGTTAAGAGCACGGGCTGCTCTTCCAGAGGTCCTGAGTTCAATTCCCAGCAACCACTTGGTGACTCACAGCCATCTGTAATGGGATCTGATGCCCTCTTCTGGTGTGAAGACAGCAACAGTGTACTCATATGCATAAAATAAATCTAAAAATAAATAAATAAATAAATAAATAAACCCATCTCTCACAGCAACCACAATTCTTGGGCCCAGTCAGAACTCTGAGAGAGCAAAGTTGGGGGCCAGGAGAGAGAAAACAAATATAAATCCCACACTCATAAACACAGGTGCAAACCCCCTGAATCTTCACCTGTGAAGTCTAATATATAATACATGCTGACTACACTGAATCAACTCCAGAAACATGTAGTTAAGTTTAACATTTGAATATGGAGAAACAAAATAAAACAATTAAGAGAAAAAGTTTGTTAACACTGTCTTCTGGACTTGACATGGCTCTCCCACTCAGGAACCCAGGGTAGCCACGGTTACCTGCACAAGATCTGCCTCCCACTCCTCCGCAAATTCACTTTCTGTTCATGACTTAAAAGCATATATCGAATTTCAGCAAAAGAAAAAAAGGTGACTTCTTTCAATAAAATAGCTATTTTTAAAGGGGGGGATCTGTAATACACAAGGAGGGCAGATCTATTTTTCCTCTGAGATAGCAGATCCTTTGGTGCTGAGACAAGGAGGGAGCAGCTTGCTGAGCTGACAATGCGGATTCCAGACAAACCCACACCTACTGAGGTGCTTGGATTGTGACGTGCAGAATCGTGGAGGAGGAGCAAGGCCAGCTGGGTCTCCTCAGGGGAAAGGACGGACTGCTCGTGCAACGCTAGAGGCAAAGCAGTGAAGATTTCTCCAGCACAGAAAAATAGTTTCTTGTTTAAAAAGGTGTGTGTGTGTGTGTGTGTGTACATGCGAGTGGATGTGAGCTCTTTACTCAAAAACATCAGGGAGACAACTCACCAGAGAAGGAAGCGGGTGACACACCCACGCTGTAGGTACAGTGCTAAGGCACTGTCCTGCCCCACCCCCCGCTAAAGCCACCACAGGGTCAGTGGCCTGTTGCCCACTCGCTGGAGTAAATCACACAGTTGGCACGGCAGGCTGTTAAGGGTATGGGCCACATGGAACTTGCGCAATGTGGGGGAAACATGACTTTGGAAACCCATTTCCAGTGCAGTTAAACACCCAAGCACCCTGGATCCTAGCAGCTCCAAGAGCCTAAACACAAGAGAAATGGGCACAAAGTGTAGTTCTGTTTTGTGAAATTCCAAACTGAGAGCAACCCATGTGTCTACTAACAGAAGAGACGTAGGTGCCACGTTCAGTGACGTACAGTGCCTGCTGCCAGGCATGACGGCCTGCATCCAACGCCCAGCAAACCCAGACAGACGCATAGACAGCAGAGACACTCGGCGGCTACGAGCACTGGCTGCTGTTGCAGAGAACCTGGGTTTGTTTCCCAGAGCCCACACGGTGGCTCACAACTGCCTATAACTCCAGCCCCAGGGGAGCAGAGGCCCACACGTGGAGTGTAGACATGTGCATGTATGCACATGCCCACGCAGGAACTCACACATACACATAAAACAAATATGTGAATGTTTTTAAAAAGGAATGTGTGTTGTGTCTGTTACATGTGTATGTGAAGTGGTATATACACACAAGCATAGCAGTAAAAAACCTTCAGGATACAGTGATATGTAGTTCCGTGGCTAAATCTCCCATGTCCACAGAAGCACACACACCGTGTCAGGCTTCTCACCAGAATTTGGAAGTTAGAGTCTACCTTGGGAAAAGGAGGAAGGGCCGTGGCTCCCGTGGGAGGGAGGGATGCCAGAACTCTGTTTCTGGGGGCTTGCTCTGTGATAATGAATGGAGCTGTGGGTTTATCTGTTGCTCACTCTATAAAAGTTAATAACAAAGCTTAAATAAATAAAAGTAAGCATAAGGACTCCGGCATGGGGAGACGGTCAGAACTTCACGTACATCTCCAAACAGAACACCTTTGCCTAGCGTTCCATGTACCGAGTCACTGACACAACACCTCTGTCAGATCACTTAACTTATACAAATGATTCCTTCGTTACAGTCTATGGACTGCACTATGCTGATTTTAGATATATGTGTCTGCAGACAGCTTCTGATTTTATTTCAGGATAATACTCTAAAGACATATAAAACACTTGCCTCAGAGGCCTGGAAGCAATTCCCCCTTAAGGCAGAAACTAGACTTTAAACCCCCTTTTCTTGTCCTTGGTGGCTTCACCACTGTGGCTTCAGACAGCAAATATTTGATGATTTACTGAGGGAAATGGAAAAATCCTGCCAATCTGCTAAGAAGTCTGGAGCTGTCATCCTCCAGTCCCAAATACTGCTCTGCAAACGGTGTGACGGGCGCGTCTCTCTGGGTGTCCGATGAAAGCCACTCTTTAGGGGTCATCACACCGACATGATGGGCATTCTTTCACTTTTTAAAAATGTATGTGTGCGTGTGTGTGCATGTACGTGTGAGTGTCCGTGTGTGTGAGTGTGTGTGTGTGTGAGTGTGTGTGTGTGTGTGTGTGTGTGAGAGAGAGAGAGAGAGCATGCACATGTGTACGTGTGTTTGAGGATGCATGTGTGTGCCTGTGTGTGGGGTGCCCACCCACGTGCATGTGGATAGGGTGGATGGGAGTTAAATCCTCCTCAGGCTGCCCTCCTCCACCACAGCCCCAAAGCTCCCTTCCCCGTGATGCTTGGCAAATGGGGATGAGAACATGGGAGGCTTACTTGTCTATGTGTCACTGACTGTTGCCAGCAGCACCCCTGGCAAACTTCGAAAGTCTGTGTCACCTCTTGTCATGTGCCTTGCATCTTTCCCCTATCTGGACCTCAGCTAGATAAGGGTCTGCTAGCATTTACTAATTCGAATACTAATGTCAAGGACAATTCAACATTTAAAGTGTGGAAATAAATGAATAGTTTTAATTTTCATTATAGTGCTTGATTAAGAGAATGAGATACCAAGTGCCACGGGGTGTCAGCAGGGCAAGAGAAGCCATGCCAGCAAAAGCCCGGTCTCACTACTGGCGTGATGCGGAATATGTTGTAAGGGCAATCGACACACAAGCACAGGGGGGCAGACACTACACTGTCTGCAGCCAAACTAAGAAGAGCCGATGTCAGACATGGGGGAAAACCAGAATGCCACCGAATAATTCACAATCGGTGACATAGCCACGCAGGTGAACTCTCTGGCAGCACGGCAAGTGCTGCATTGTAAACAGCTCCAGCGCCGTGTGAGTTGCTAGGAGACCAGTTCATTTATCTACCCTTTCTTAGAGTAGTAAAGAGAATAGCAGACAAATTAAGGTGGGCCCTGGGGAGTTCCCTCCACTTCAGAGAATTAGTTCTCCCCTGTTGGATCTTTTCACTCCAGAACAGGCACGTGATGAGTTTCACGGCACTGTCTCAGGCACATTTACTTCAACGGCTGGGAAGTCACTTAAAAAAAAAAATAAGAGGCGCGACACAGGTCAAAGTCAACGTGGTAGTAACTGTGTTTTGTTACCCATTCATGGGGAAAACAGCCTAAATCCCAGCTATAAACACAAGTAATTCTGAACGTTACAAACTCTCCTTGTGGGGAAAAGTACTTGCGAAGTCTTTCTTAAACTTAAAGCAAATACGCGGCAGTGCGATGGGCAGCATCCAGTTTGCTCGAGACTGTACTGAGACCTGACCACATCAAGCCACAGGCTTGCTTTAATTCCACTGGGACTTTTCTTTTGAGGACAGGGTCTCACTTGTGTGGCCAGGCTGGTCTAGAACTTGCAATCCTCCTGCCTCAGTCTCCCAAGTGCTGGGATCACCTATGGATACCACCGCTTGCTACTTAAATTCTGCATTTTGCAATCCCGGGCACTTCCTTTAACTGCAAAGTGTTGGAGGCTCCTTACCGTACGGCTTCTCTGCTGTTACCTTCCCGGTAGAATCCAGTGTGTCCGTAGCTTTCCCCAGTTCTCCAATTGCGATATACCTCTAGGAAGGAATTACAAAAGTGGCCCTGAGTGACACAGGACTGTCAGGCATCCCTCCTAACGGAGAGAATTTTATGAATACTGCGACCCTGAAACAAACACCGCACTGAGACCACTGCGTTGCTTGTTTCTGTTATGTGGGAAGCATTGTGAGCCCAGAAACATTCAAAAGCACCCCACAGCAGCTGACCAGAGAAAGAAAAATAAAACCCCTTAAGATGGTTTTATGGCTTAGACTTATACTTTTATTGCAAATTTCGAAAATCATTTTATACAGGGCACTCTGGTTTTTAAGGAAACAGCAGACACAGTCAGCTCTCTGCATCATGAGTTCCACGTACGCACATTCAATCAGTCATAGATGTGAAGTATTCTAAAAATAAAAAGGATCTGTGCTAACTATGTACAGACTTGTCGTTATCCCCTAAATAACCCAGTTTTAAAAGTGCTTACACAGCGTTTCCTTTGTAGGAGGTGCCATGCGCTACAAGTCTCGGGAGAGTGAGTGTTGTGAGAGAAGGGCTGGGTTACACACACCGCAGCATGTGTTAGCAGGGCTGAGGAGCAGTGGTACCCACTGAGGCCCTGGGACCAAGACTCTGCAGAGGGCAGGAACATGAAATGCCCTCGTGGAAAGAATGGCATGACGGACCACAGCACAGCATCCCAAGAATCAACCATTTTAGTGGCATGCAGTTAAAGTGACACTAATACCTCTCTTGGTGACTCGATTCCTCACATACGGGAGAGCTAAGTACTGCAAACCCATGTGGACCATTAGGCCGGATCACCGGGTACAGCAGAAGCACCCTCACCCAGCAGTGTGCCTTCTCAGAAAGAGGACTGGTTCTAAAGCTCTCTGAAGGAAACTGCTGTTAGAACTGATCAGGCTCCTTAGAGGCTGTCAGTCGGAACTAAGCCGCCTTGGCTGAGGACCGGCCACGTCTTCTCTTAAGTCACACCTGCAGGATGCAATCTTTCCACCACTCTTCTGGACCAATCCTGGCTGTGTTGAGAGTTTGACAGGAAGGGCTATCATTTCTTAGAGAAAAGAATCTGCACGTGTGTGACTCTTACAGCGAGGCTCCTCGAAGGTGTGGTGCTACACCTTTAATCCCAGCACATGGGAGGCAGTCAAGGTCAGAAGGCTGTGAGTTGGACCATCCAGGGCTACATAGAAAGTTTCAGGTAGGCTACATTAACGAGACCCTGTCTGGGGACAGAACCTCAAAGTATTTTATAGAAATGCAGATTTGTTAATGACAAACTTGTGGTAGTAAAAGAACTAAAAAGAGAAAACGAGAATTAAAATTGTGATGTCCACGAATGCGCATAGACGTGACAGCAAACGGCCTTTGATGAAGCCACCTTCCTATTCCATCTGATTTCTTAGCTCAAATGCAAGGCAAGAGGAAATTTTCTGATATTTTTGAGTCATTGCTTTGAAAGTTTCATTAGGGCTGCAAAAATTAGTTCCTCTTAACTCCACACTGAGACCCATCACCCGGGACACGTGGCTTTCCCCTTCAGCTAAGAGCAGGTAACCTTGAGTCAGCGTCCCTCGGGGAGGGCACAGAAGGATAAGTAGCAGGAGCAGAGACTCAGACTCAGACTCGTGGGAGGCAATTACAGCTTCATCACAGATGGTGAAGTGCTTAAACACATCTTAACTGCTCCTGAGCCAGTTAATCTTAAAGCAGGGAAGATGGTATGTGCCTCATGAGAAACATCGAAGAACTTAAAATAACAATTTCTGTCCCCAGTAAGCAATGGATAACAATCACTACCACACAAAAAGGCAGAAGGATTCCGAGTTAGCAGTGGTCAGAGTGATTCCCATAGCTACAGTGAGTTCTCACAGGAGACACAGAGGCAGGCTAGGGAGATGGCTCTGCACTTGCTACACCAGGAGAACCCAGAACACGCATAAAAAGCCAGGCATAGTGGTGTGTGTTTGTAAAACCAGTGCTTAGAAGACAGAGATAAGTGGATCCCTAGGGCTCACTGGTCAGCCAGGCTAACCTAGTCAGCAAGCCCTGGTCCTAATAAGAGACTTTGTCTCAAAACCCGAGGTCAGAGGCTCTTGAGGAAAGGCACCCACCGTAGACCTCTGGCTTCCACATGCATGCAAACCAGCACAAACTGGAAGTAGGGGTGGGGTGAGGGGTAATCCACTGTCTATTCCTATAAGAAAATCATGATAACGTGTTATATACTGTGTCTCTGGGTATCTAGAGTAGACTGTCATATAACATGTTTGAACTTGGCTCCTTACGTCCCATGTGTCTGGCGTCCATTTTGGTCTCCAGATTCTGGTTGTCCTTGGAGCAAGCCAAGTGAACGATCCCCATTTTCTCTTCACTAAACATCAAAGCCTTTCATTTTTGAAAGCTGCCCTTTTAATCTCCCCTGCCCCGGAGGTTTCAACAACCCCCCCCCCCCCAGATGGACAACAGCAGGCGGACAATATAAACCGTGTAACATACACAAGTGGAGGGCTGCCTCCAACCACGAAAGGACAAGATACTGTCCTCAGTGTGTGTGAAATTCTCAGACACAAATTAAACAGGTCACAGGAACTTACACCTCTAGGAAGTTACTGTGAAGGGAAGACATTAGAGACAACTGTGTGGAGAGAAAGTGACACTCTTGGTGGCTCACCTTCCTGAGCTCTCATGCCGTGCTGCTCAGCACGTGACCACCTGTGCACATCCACTGTTTCACACTGATCTGCACTTTCCCAAACTGTAAACTGCTAGCAGGACCTTACACTGTTGTTCTCCTGTTTCCCACCAGACAGAACCAGTATCTGCTTGACACAAAGCTGATAGACTTACACACAGACTTGAGGAGTGTCTGAGTGTGCAGTTCTTCACACTTCTGTCATAACGTTAGATATTTAGGCTATCGGTGGCAACTCTCAAAGAGCTCCTGGGTCTTCCTTCTGTCCTGCAACATGTGAGCTCTTCTTAGGGGACATGATACCTACACCAATGGTCCTCAAACATTTTGGTATCAGAACCCCTACATGTACTTAAGACTTACTTAAAAGCCTAGTGTGGTGGTTTGAATATACCTAGCCCAGAGAGTGGCACTACTTGGAGATGTAGCCTTGTTGGAGTAGGTGTGGTCTTGTTGGAGGAAGTGTGTCACTGTGGGTTTGGGCTTTAAGACCCATATCCTAGCTGTCTGGAAGCCAGTGTTCTCCTAGAAGCCTTCAGATGAAGATGTAGAACTCTCAGCTCCTCCTGCACCATGTCTGCCTGCATGCTGCCCCTAACTGAGACACCTTAATATTTAAAGTTAAGAATTATTTATTTGTATTTTATGTGCATGAGTATTTTGCATACACATATGTATGTACACCATGAGTTCTGGTGCCAGCAGAAGTCAGAGGAGGGCATCAGATCCCTGGACCTGGAGTTACAAGTGGGTGGGAGCCATCATGTGGGTGCTGGGAACAGAACCCAGGTCCTCCACAGGAAAAACAAATGTTCTTCATCACTGAGCCATTGCTCCAGTCCTGTTGATAAAATTTCAAAAATTTATAGTGTATGTTTCACTACCTCCTACATGTATGTTTCACTACCTACATGTATTCGCTACCACAACCATCACAGTGCACATCAGGTAGGAATTCTGGTTTATGTGGTTTTGTGTTCTGAGATTGCAAAGGAAAAAAAGGCAAAATTATGAATATGGTTGTGATTTCCACAGAGCCTCTGAGGAATACGTGACTACTCCTTGCAAACTGATTGTCTAAAAGATGGCTGCTTTCTCTTTATCTTACACTGGAATCTAATGACAATAAATCTTATGTTGTACTCAGTAACCCATAAGCCACTTGGAAAAGCCATCCAGACAGAGCAAACCTCCGTCTCACCACCAAAAAGATACGGAAAAGAAGAAACAGGACACGGAGCACACTCAGCCAAGCGTCCTCCTGTGGGGTGGGAGTGCTTCTTCTCACTTGCCTACGCTGCACGCAGAACTGGGCTCTGGAGTTATTTATTCTCAGGATGGCACCTGGGACCTGTGAACCCAGCTGTGTTCATGGATTTATGATGGCATACTTCTATACAATGAAACCCTGTAGAAAATTCCACTGAAGTTTGTGTTCTTTAGGACCTGGGATTTCTGGCTAAGAAAACTCTGCCTTCTCTCATCACAATTCAAGACTGCACAAGGGGAGAGGGGCAGTGGCCGTCATATATTTGAAAACTAAGAGGATACAGAAAAGGAACAAACTGCATTGGCCTCTGAAGAAGACCAATGGGTGCACTGGTGTGTCATGGCTGCTGAACGGAAAACACTGGCATTCTTGGGGAAGCCTCTGCCCTCTGACCACATCCAGCGATACTTGTGAGACATGCCAGCTTTGCCTGAGAAACCGTTGTGCTCTGCCTCCTTGTAGATATGGGTTAGCCGCGTATCTGTGCAATACTAATTAGATTCAAGTTTCGTCGTGGGTCAACTCTTCCATTTGCTCCTCTGGTCTCTAAGACGTTATAAAGTGGCCGACTTGAATCATCATTTAGGAAGCTTGTAAGGCAGTTCTCCAGAACCTCATCAAAGACTGAGGCTTCAAAGGACATGTGCTGCCCAGCTTCTGCTGAATTAACTGGTTCAAAGAGTTAATTTAGGGAGAGTGGGGGCACTGGCTTCCCTTCACACCACACATTACACACCAGACATCAGTGCACGCTCCCAGAATAAATTTGTCTAAATTGTATTTTATTAAGACCTATTTCTACATGGATCCCATACTTTTCTTTTCTTTCTGAAGCAGGGTCTCAATGTGTAGCTCTAGCTGATACTTCTATGTAGACTAGGCTGGTCTTGATATCTGCTGCCTCTGCCTCCTGAATAGAATGCTGGGATTAAAATCTCGTGTACCAACATGCCTGGCTTGTAAACTACTTTTAAGACCCACACCTGTCCTTACCCCAAATCCTTTACTGTGTGAAATTTCTGTCTAAAGAAACTGCCTTGTCCTCCTTCCCTCTTTCTCCTCTTTCTCCTCCTCCTTCTCCTCCTCCTTCTCTTCCCCCTCCTTCTTCACCTCCCTCCTTCTCTTCTCCCTTCTCCTTATCCTCCTCCTCTTCCCCCTCCTCCTCATCCCCCCTCCTCCCTATCCTCCCTCCTCCTTCTCTTCCCCCCCCTCCTCTTCTTCCTCCTCCTCCTCATCCTCCCTCCTCCTCCTTCTCTTCCCCCTCCTCATCCTCCCTCCTCCTTCTCTTCCCCCTCCTCCCTATCCTCCCTCCTCCTGTTTCTCTTCCCCCTCCTCCCTCTCCTCCTCCCTCTTCCCATTCTTCTTTTTTTTTTTTTTTTTTTAAAGAAAACTTCTTCTTTCTGATGACTGCTGTTTTCTCTACGATGTGAGAAATTACAGGTAAATTTTTAAAAGATAAATTAACTATATTCAAGATTCCCACCAGGATTTGTTTGGATGAAATTGACTTCAGGTGTATAGAGAACATGCAGTTAGAGCAATCGAGCAGGCCTGGAATGCAGAAGAGAGAGGACTTGATGACCCGAGAAACACTCAGGAGCAGTAACGACTACTTATGTGCGCCGAAGAACCGTAAGGAGAATGGAGATTCGCTTCTCACACACTATACACACAACCTCAACAGAACAGTGAGACATGCAAGACTGGAGGAAGAGGACCACAGGCAAGCCCAGCAGGGACCCGAGTGTGCAGGGTTGGGCCTGAAGTAAGGACCCCAGCATGCAGGGCTGATGTAAGAGACTGCAGGGAGAGAGCTGGGTGTCTCTTCACAGACCTTAGCAATAGATGACCTGAAGATTATGTTTTAAGAATTCCATGGTGGACAACCTTTAATCTCAGCACTCAGGAAGCAGTGAGTTCCAGGCCAGCCTGGTCTACATATTGAGTTCCAGGCCAGCTGGGACTATATAGTGAGACTCTGCCACTAAAAAACAAACCAAGTAATAAAATAAGATCCAGCACTCTGCCTGTTGTTCTGGAGGGACCGGATGAAAGGCTGCCGAGCAGGAAAGAGTCCTGATGCTGTTTCCTGACTGCAAACGACATGCAGCCAGGCTGGAATAGCAATGCCCAGTCTGGCCTAGCTCCTGAGGAGAGCACACACAATAATGCACACGTAACATAAATTGAGCGCCTACTTCCCTAGAGGGAAATAATGTAACTGACCCTACACAACCCTATACACAAGTGTCGTGTTTCAAGCGGTGTGTGTTACAGATGACAACCCATCTGTACATTCAAGTAGAGAAAAAGTGAACATTAGCTCAATCACTAACTCTAGGTCAAGTTAGGGGGCTACAGTCACTGAAATTTCTTAAAATGAACTAGAAACAAAATGACAAAAGTACACCAGGGACTTTACGTCACAGTCACACGATGGTGCATGCCCCTAATCCCAGCACTTGAGGGGTACTGGCAGGACAATCAGGAGTTCAAGGCCAGTCTTGGCCACATGAGACTCTACCTCAAACAAAGGTACTCCATGTGTAGGACTGGAGTTATTTACTGAAACGGTTTGCTTATATAGGAGTCTGTATATATAGCCTCACAATAAGGTGAACTTACTACGGTCTACATGATAGCTAATCTACTGACAACTTGATGAGATTTAGAAGCGCAATGGAAACAAATCTTTGAACCGACTAGTAAGGAATTGTGGAAATGAGGTTACATAAGGTGGGAAGATCTGCCCTAATGTGGGTGGGACTGGCCCAGGGGCTGGTGTCCCAGAAGATTCACCCTAAAGCAGGCTGGATGGTCCCATGGGCTGAGGTCCCAGAAGATTCACCTAATGTAGGATGGATGGTCCCATGGGCTGAGGTCCCAGAAGATTCACCTAATGTAGGATGGATGGTCCCATGGGCTGAGGTCCCAGACCAGCTGAGCATAAGCAACCGTCTTCCTCTGCTTCCTCATGTACGCAGTGTGGCCGGGGCCTCTCCTCTGACTACCACGCCTTCCCCACCATAGTGGGCTGAACCCAGGAGCCCTGAGCCCAAAGAAACCCTTAAGTTACTTTTGTTGTGTATTTTATCACAGCAATATACAAAGTAAGAAATATAGTCTATCAGACAGTATCTATTAATAGTTACTAATTACTATCTAACAAAATGTAATCTTCAACTCACATCAAAATAAGATGACTTCACTGGGCAGTGGTGGCGCACGCCTTTAATACCGGCACTTGGGAGGCAGAGGCAGGCAGGTAGATTTCTGAGTTCGAGGCCAGCCTGGTCTACAGAATGAGTTCCAGGACAGCTAGGGCTACACAGAGAAACCCTGTCTCGAAAAAACAAACAAACAAACAAACAAAGACTTCATCCTTTTAACAAATACTCAACATAAAATGGAAACCGTAAGAAAAGCCACACCTCAATGCCTGATCCACAATCTGTGAAACATGGAGCCAGGCTCCTGTGACAAGACCCACCTGGGGTGTTCTGTCTCAGTTACAGTTACCTGAGGATCCCTGATTTCTCTGTGTGACATCTAACTTTTCTAGCTGAACAACAAAACGGTTTGTACCAAATAAAGCTTGAACCAGATGTGTTTAGATCTTCAGTCATCATTTTTTTCTGAAAATATGCCTGGAATTTACAAGTGAACTTGTTCAGCACCATGTAGCATTTCGTGTGCTATGATTTTGTGGAAAGGGGTGAACAGCAAATATTTCAGCGACCGCAACCAATCTTAGCTTGGGGGGGGGGGGCATTTGAACAAATTACTAATGTAAGTATGTCTTTTTGTTACTGACACAAAAATGATTTGTTTATTGTAAAACTTTTAGAGAATACCAAATAGTGTAAAGAATAAAATAAATATAATCCTCATTCCCCTACTGAACAGCCATTATTTACATTTTGTAGTTAAGAAACAAAGCCACTGGCAAAAACTTGTGTCAAAGCAGACTGTAAACTCTGCATGGGAATGTTTAAGAACGGTGTATTCATCTACCTGAAAGCAATGACTTTCATTTTAAACACTTTTTTTTTTTTTTTGCATGCGGTGTGGGTATCTTAGTCAGGGTTTCTATTCCTGCACAAACATCATGATCAAGAAGCAAGTTGGGGAGGAAAGGGTTTATTGAGCTTACACTTCCACACTGCTGTTCATCACTAAAGGAAGTCAGGACTGGAACTCAAGCAGGTCAAGGATCAGGAGCTGATGCAGAGGCCATGGAGGGATGTTCCTTACTGGCTTGCTTCTCCTGGCTTGCTCAGCCTGCTTTCTTATAGACCCCAAGACTACCAGCCCAGGGATGGCACCACTCACAAGGGGCCCTCCCCCTTGATCACTAATTGAGAAAATGCCTTATCGCTGGATCTCATGGAGGCATTTTCTCAGTTGAAACTCCTTTCTCTGTGATAACTTCAGCTTGTGTCAAGTCGACACAAAACCAGTCAGTACAATTGACCCCTCGTCAACGTGACACAAATACATCACTATTAAGCCCCGACACTTACTTTCTTATTCATTCCCAAGATCTAAATAACTTTACAAGTCCCACAGTCTTTACACATTCTTACATATTAACATTTCAATCCCTTTTAAATATCCAGTATCTTTTAAAATTCAAAGTCTTTTAAAAAATTTAAAGTCTCTTAACTGTGGGCTCCACTAAAATATCTTCTTCCTTCAGGAGGGAAAATATATCAGGGCACAGTCACAATCAAAAGCAAAATCAAACTCCAACCATCCAATGTCTGGGATCCACTCACGATCTTCTGGATTCCTCCAAGGGCTTGAGTCACTTCTCCAGATCTGCCTTTTGTAGCACATACCTTGTCTTCTAGGCTCCAGATGCTTGTACTCCACTGCTGCTGCTGTTCTTGGTGGTCATCTCACGGTACTGGCATCTCCAAAACACTGCTGTCTTCCACTGCAACAAGGCTTTACCAATAGCCTCTCATAGGCTCTCTTCATGGTGCCAAGCCTCACCTCCTCTGCATGACCCCTTCAGTCCTGGGCCATCAATTGCAACTGAGGCTGCACCTTCACCAATGGCCTTCTGCGGCCTCTCACAGTGCCCAGGCCTCAGCTGCTCTTCATGACTCCTTCATGCCTTCAAAACCAGTACCACCTGGGTGACTCTTACACATTACCAAGTCTTGCCACAGCACAAGGTACAACCTTGGCTATCTCTGGAACGCAGCCTCTGTGCTCTCAGAAGATTTCACCGCAATGATGCTGGTCTCTTCTTAATCACCGCTAATATCTTAGCAATAGTCCCAGCAATGCAATGGTTTTGCTTTAGTAGTTCTGGTCTCTTGTTAATCACAGTTAATTTCTTCAGCCCCAGTTAACCAAAACCACAGAATCTTCATAGTCAAAATAGCAACAGCTCTGATAAGAGGCTTTAATCTTCCCTCTGAAATTTCACAAGCCAGGCCTCCATCTTCTGCACTGTTCTCAACATTATCTTCCAAGCTCCTATACAACAACCCACAAAGCAGCCCAAAGTCCTTCCATGGTCCTCCCCAAAACATGGTCAGGTTGTCACAGGAATACCCCACTACGCTGGTACCAATTTGTCTTAGTCAGGGTTTCTATTCCTGCACAAACATCATAACCAAGGTGCAAGTTGGGGAGGAAAGGGTTTGTTGAGCTAACACTTCCATGCTGCTGTTCATCACCAGAGGAAGTCAGGACTGGAACTCAAGCAGGTCAGGAGCAGGAGCTGATGCAGAGGCCATGGAGGGATGTTCCTTACTGGTTTGCTTGCTTGCTTCTCCTGGCTTGCTCAGCCTGCTTTCTTATAGAACCCAAGACTACCAGCCCAGGAATGGTACCACCTACAAGGGGCCCTCCCCCCTTGATCACTAATTGAGAAATTGCCTTACAGCTGGATCTCATGGAGGCATTTTCTCAACTGAAGCTCCTTTCTCTGTGATAACTTCAGCTTGTGACAAATTGACACAAAACCAGCCAGTACATGTGGGTTTATGTGAATGCAGGGGTGGAATGGGGTGTTAGCCTACAGAGGTAGACAAATTTCACATCCTGACTTTCTCTTCAGTATTCCTTCTACCATGCTGGTCACCCCAAGTAGCCCCAGAGGTTTCCAACCTCTACCTCCTCCTCTTCCTCCTCCTCCTCCTCCTCTTCCTCCTCCTCCTTCTCCTCCTCCTCCTCCCCTCCCAAGTGCCTAGAAAGTACACATGGATTTAGTCAGGGTTACTTTCATAGACAAACAACATCACTTATCATCTTAAAGGGGTCCTGCTGTCTTCTCCTGTGGGGTGTGTGTGTGTGTGTGTGTGTGTGTGTGTGTGTGTGTGTGCGCGCGCATGCGTGTGTTTGTGAGTGTACATGTGTGGAGGTGTGTGTGGAGATGTGTGTGGAGGTATCTGCATGAGTGGAGACAGAGATCGACATTGGAATATCTTTCATGAATGCCTCTTCATTATCTGTTTTAGATTGGGTCTGTCACTGAGCCCGGAGCTCAGCTTTCTGCTGACACTGGGTGACTAGCAAGCTCCTGGATCCACTTGTCTGCACTCCTCAACAAGGTCAAGGCCCGTACCACCTGAGATCTGAATCATCTTCCCAGCAACCCTCAGTGCCTCCATTTTATAACTATTGGAAGTAGCCCTCATATGTTTGAGTACTTGGCCCTCAGTTGGGGGAACTGTTTGGGAGCTATTAGGCATTGTTGACTTGTTGGAAGAGGTGTACCACTGGAGCAGGCTTTGAGGTTTCAAAAGACTCCTGCCGTTCCCAGTGTGCTCCATGCCTTCTGCTTGTGCTTTGAGATGTGGGCTCTCAGCTACTGCCCCAACCTAGTCGCCAGGTCTTTTCTCCACCATCGTAGAATCTAACCTTCTGGGACAGTTCGCCCAATTAGACTCCTCAGTAAGTTGCACTGGTCATGGTGGTTTGTCACAGCAATAGAAAAGCAAGACAGTCACTGAGAAAGACATGGAAGAAGAAAGAAATGCATTCTCACGGTCTTACCTTGGACCCCGACAACATACTGGTCAACATTTTTGTTCCTCTCCCAATCCCAACCACTGTAAAAGAAAAAACATATTTTGACAATGTATTCTGAAAATGAGGTTTACCAAACATCTGCATATCTTATTCATAATTGACTGGCCTATGTGGTACAAGGTTGTAAAGAGTATAAACTTAGCACAATGTGGGGCTTATTAATTCAGTTAGATGATGTCAGACAACACAGCAAACACCTCAGCCCAGCCAACTAGAGGATCAAGATTCAGAGCAGTCTCAGAGGATGCCCTGGGATTTTATATGGGTACCATAAAAAAAAAATACATGGTTCAATTAGCCATGCTCAAGAGGGCTGATGAAAGCGACAGGCTTCATCACTAAACAAAGCGAAAGCCATCATCGCAGCTAACGAACCATTAAAGATGATCGGTAGGCACACAGTACACAATCAAGAAGACAGAAACACCGGTAATCAGCCCAACAGAGAGAAAACTACAGCTGGAATGAGTGAGGGCCAACAGAACCGCTTTAACCCAGACCAGCCAACCACAGCACAGTCGCTGCTGACTTCCGGTTTCAGATGTTACTTATCCCTACACACTATGGCTCACCAGGGACGGTTGAATGGACTTAATCATTTCTTTATATAAAAGCCCGGCCACTGTGCATCTACACCCCAGTCTTCCTTTTCCCACTCAGACCTCTTCGGAACTGTTTTTGAAACCTTCACTGTGCACACTACAAAATTCACAGCAAACCCAATTCCTAAGTCCCAGCTCCTTAATATTCAAAGCTTAATCTTCAAAATCTAGCTCAAGCCTCAGCTCATTCATAAAATCTATCCCAGGTTCCCATGACACCCACTGGGACGGATCCTCCATCTCTAAGTAGAATCATAATCGTTCGAGAACTATGATCAAAGGTCGCTTGCCTTCAGTAGCTCGGAAGAGCTCAATACTCTTCAAACGGCAGCCCTTGCTAATGCTGCTGATGAGGCCAAGGTCTGATGTAATCTGATCACACGTAGATGAATCAATAGTTTTTGAGCAGCTACTCTATGTAGCCCTGAGAGGACAACACGGAGCTGGAGAACTACTTCCTGACTTTGAAGCTTAAATATTCTCGGGGGAAGCAAATGACGGACAGGGAGAAACTAAAGTGCTCAAAGCTGTTGCCCCAGCTAGTGGGTGAACACTGCTGAGTGTCACGTGATAGTGTACAGACGTGTCAAGGTGGACAGGGGGAGGAGCTGTGGGGAGAGGCGCGAGAGGAACACCCAGAGGTCTGCGGCCAAAGAAGGCTTCAACCATCAGCACTGCAAATGGAGTAAGTGGGTGAGGACGAACATGAAGAAGAAAAGCATGCTCTAAGTAGCAAACTGCACATGGTCTCAGGACCAGAGTGGGGGCAGTGCGCTCGTCAACCTTCCAAGCAGGCTTCATGATGCACTGGGACAGTGGCTTCCAGCCTAGTGAGATGGTCCAGAATGATGAACTGTCAAGGAGACCCTGGAGAGACACCCAGAAAAACCCTCTCATTGTGTATGCAAGAAGACACAAGGACAAGGAGGTGGGGTGGATAGTGGAAGTAGAATTTGGAGAATGCTCGTCCAACAGTGGGATCTAGACAGAGTATCTGCAGCTGGGACCCTGCCAGATGGCGGCGTTTTTATGAGGGCTGGATTTTGCAGTTTTACTTAGTGGTGACTCGCCCCACTCACTCCCAAGCTCTGCACTCATCTGATCACACAAAATCCTGTTCTGTACCTATTGAATGTCGCAGAACCGAGTAAGACTTGGCCTAGCCATCCAAGTCACAACCTAACAGGGAGACAAATGTCAGCATAGGGAAGAGGGCAGCCCTGACATATGGAAGCAGAAGAGAGCATCTCAGACAAACCTGGAAAAGTCAGCAGAGAAGACAAGAGAAACTGCAGCCACAGGGAAGCAGATGCCTGGCCTGGAAATGTGGAGCACACGGTGCACAAAATATGAGGTTTCCTTACAATTACTACTTTATTTTCCAAATTCTCTATAAATTTTTTTTAACAACCTTAAAAAAAAAAAAAAAAGCCTATGTCAGGTCCCAGCACACTAGTTTCTAGATATAAGGGGTCTCCACACGGTGCCCACAGCTTCCTACACTTGGGAGCTCTTGCTGGTGTTTATTTAAGTCTCTAACACCTTGAGCTAGTGGCACCATTACAGTTGGAGGAATCTCCTCAGTAATGCAAAGCGATGGAAAGGTCCACTTCAAAGGATGATCTTAACAAAGTTAGCCATTTGAACAGAGCTCTGGGAATGACCTCCGGAGAACCAATCACACAATTGTATTTTTACTGTTATATAGACAAGAAAAAAAATAATATTTACAACATGTTTTCGAAGTTTTTAAAAACTAACATGAAAAATATTTCTGATAAGTAGAAACCAGAGCAGTAAACGACAAAGCAGAGCCCAGTTTTAGAACAGGCCTGGAGAGTGTGTCTGGGCCATGTACTTAAGAGCTCTGACTGCTCTTCCAGAGGACTGGGGTTCAGTTCCTGGCACCCACGTGGCAGATTATAACCAACCACAACTCTAATCTCCAGGGGATCCAACACCCTCCTCTGGCATCACTCAGAGACACAAAATAAAAATAAAAAATAAGCATGGCTGGGCAATGGTGGTGCATGCCTTTAATCCCAGCACTTGGGAGGCAGAGGCAGGTGAATTTCTGAGTTCAAGGCCAGCCTGGTCTACAGAGTGAGTTCCAGGGCAGCCAGGGCTACGCAGAGAAACCCTGTCTCGAAAACCCAAAAAAAACAAAACAAAAAATAAGTATGAACAGAACTAAGAAGAAATACAGCAAACAATTAAGAATGGTCATTTGGTAGAAGTAGCAATCATAAATAACTACCGGCTTTGTCTGTAACACTTCTGAAATTTTTCACTGAGCTTTTAAACCTGTAAAGTTAAACATATTTAATTAAAGTGTTAAGGAGAAACTTAGTTTCCATCTTAAGTTACTGATGGTAAGAGCGCAGGCTAGTTTCCTATGGCTGTTGTAACAAACGTTCCTTGTGGTTCAAAGATACCCCACTGCTCCTGGCATATGGTTCTCAGGTCAGAAATCTACAGCAGGCTACCATAGGCTACAACTATGATTAATCTCAGTTTTAAGAACTACAGGGACTGTCGTGGCTGTGCTCCTCTGGCAGTCCTAGGGGAGAAGCCAGCTAAACGCATCCCCAGGCGAACGTTCCCGGGGCTGCCCACATTCTTGGCTCGTGGTCCCTTCCACCTTCAAAGCCAGTGATCACATCGCTGCAGCCTCCACTGCCACGTCCTGGCTTTCTTGTGCCTCTTCCACTTCGAAGGAAACTCCAGGTAATCTTATAAAGTCATCTGCTCAGCAACATTAACCCTGGCCACGCCCTTGTGACACAGCCTAGCATGCTGGGGGTGTAGAGACGAAGATGACAGAACTCCAGGGAAAAGCCCTTACCTCCAGACATGTTAGTTCATTTTGCAGGCTTTCCCATAATATATATTTTTTCTATAAAATAGAATGAAAATTCTCATTTTATTCTTAAACTGTCACCTTAGAACAGTGGTTCTCAACCTGTGGGTCGCAGCCCCTTTGGGGGTAAACGACCCTGTCACATTGGGTCACATATCTGATGCCCTGCATATCAGACATTTACATTACGATCACAACGGTAGCAAAATCACACTTATGAAGTAGCAATGGGATAATCTTCTGGTTGGGGGTCACCACACCATGAGGAACTGTGTTAATCAGACCTTTAACCTGAACCATTGTTACAGAGCACACGGTTTGTAAAATGGACAGAGCACTGGCAATAATATGACGGACAGAACACTGCCCCATGTGACACGCAGCAGGAGCAGAGTCGGGATGGGGATGAATGGGAGAGGGAGAAAGAACACAGGAAGTCACTGAGGGACAAAGGAATGGCAAAGCAGCCGAGAAGCACAGAGCCACCACCATCCTGGCCACCATCTGATCCTCCCTGGTAGGGGAAGCAGAGGACACAAAGGACAAGACAGTATATGAACCACAGGACAACACAACCCAGCATCAGTGCCAGGAAAACACCACCCTGAGAACCTCTACCACAGTTTTAAAACAAAAGAATGTTTTTTAACTTTCTCCTCTTAATCAATACTACCAAGTTTTTCTCCAAAAGCAATTAAGCCAGTAAACATCTGTGAAGAACAAACAGCTTCTCCTCAAGACATATCAGGTTATGCTCTAACAAAAAATTAATCTGAGATTTAGATTAGATATGGCAGCACCTCCAAAGCTGTATGCAATACCTTGTCAGTAGCCCCACAACTATGCCATGTCCAAAGACTATAAGTAGCTAGGATTTATGGTTTACAGTACATTTGTGCCTTGGTAAGATTTCTTGACATGGTAAGAATGTACCCCTGGATCACCAGAGACAAGGTTCTGGAAAGTCGCCCGCCTTCCTCAGCCTCTCTTCCTCCTGCTCAGGGAGACATCTGCTTTGCTCCTTCAGCAACTATGATGAAATACAGCAGTGTATACAATGTTTCTCTCCAGGAAATATACCAAAATCATGGTTCCCAAGTTCTATTTGGGTTGGGAAATGTCCCCCAGGCACCCTTTGCCTGTATGGTAGCCCAGAATTCCAGATTCCTACAAGGAGACAGGCACTCCACATAGTCAAGGCACAGCAAACCATGACTACGACCCGGGAAAGACTGGTCAATTCCTATACTCCACGTCCACAGATGCTAGGCAAGCCTTTCTAAACACAGCAGATCCATTCCTAGTGTGCTAACTGCTCTACTCAGAGTCACACCTTTGCTCAAAGCTCTGTACACACAGAGGAGAGGCAATGGTGTCGTGTGCTCTGTGGTGCTGTGTGCTCTGTAGGGCTGTGGGCTCTGTGGTGCTGTGTGCTCTGTGCTCTGTGGTGCTGTGTGCTCTGGTGCTGTGTACTGTGTGCTGTGTGTTCTGTGGTACTGTGTGCTCTGTGGTGCTATGTGCTGTGTGCTGTGTGTTCTGTGGTGCTATATGTGCTCTGTGGTGCTATGTGCTCCGTGGTACTATGTGCTCTGTGGTGTTTATATGCTATGGTGCTGTATGGTCTGAGGTACTATGTGCTGTGGTGCTGTGTGCTCTGTGGTGCTGTGCTCTGTGGTGCTGTGTGCTGTGGTCTGTGGTACTGTGTGGTCTGAGGTACTATGTGCTGTGGTGCTGTGTGCTCTATGGTGCTGTTTACTGTGTGCTCTGTGGTGCTGTGCTCTGTGGTGCTGTGTGTTGTGGTCTGTGGTACTGTGTGGTGTGAGGTACTGTGTGCTGTGGTGCTGTGTGCTCTATGGTGCTGTTTGCTGTGTGCTCTGTGGTGCTGTGCTCTGTGGTGCTTTGTGTTGTGGTGCTGTGGTCTGTGATACTGTGTGGTCTGAGGTACTCTGTGCTGTGGTGCTGTGTGGTCTGAGGTACTATGTGCTGTGGTGCTATGCTCTATGGTGCTTGTGCCCTGCAACATTCAAGGACTTCGGAGAAGGACTGTAACCACAGTACAACTAGGACACTCCAATGTATAGTGAGGCACCAGGGCTCAGCTAGCATTTCTGGTATTGAAGGAGAACGCCCTTAAACTTCCCTCCTGTCTCTTACCCAGAACACCTTGTGCTGCACTGTCCAGTGTCCCTCCGTGTCCAACTTTCAATGTCTGCTTTTGCCTCTTGTTCCATTCTGGAGAAGGCATTCCAGCTTCTACAGGAGTAATTAGGGTGAAAAAAGGTAATTACAAGTCAGAAGGAACATGGGAGACAAGATAACCTATTCAAAACAAAAGGCTCCGTACAAGTGTAAGGCTATGACCACATTAACTAGCAAAAAATAAATACATAAATAAATAACCGAACAGATTTTATAAGGTACAGTGGGATCGGTGTGGTGGGACATGCTTTTAAACAATGAGTTTAAGGCCAGGGAGGTCTACGTAGTGAGTCCCAGGATAGCCAAGGATATATGGTGAGAGCCTGTCTCAAAACAACAGAGCCGTACAGCCAGGCCTAGGAAGAAGCACAGTTGGTAACTGTTGTCACTCAAGCATGAGGGACTGAGCTCAGTCCCCAGGACCCACATTAAAGAAAAAGTTGGGTGTGGTAATATGAATTTATAATCCCTGAGCTGAGGCAAGAGCTCGCTGGCAGGCATCCACTTGGTGAGTTCCAGGCCAGTGAAACACCTTGTCTCAAGAAATAATGTGGACAGAGGAATGACTCCTGAGGTTAACTTCTGGCCTCCACACACATGTGTAGAGAGAGAGAGAGAGAGAGAGAGAGATCCTAAACTACAAAAGAACAGTATTTCAAAATTAGTGAAATAGAAACTAGAACTCATTTTAAGAGAAACAATTATGTATGCATGTGTGTACGTATGTATGTATGTATGTATGTATGTATGTATGTATGTATCTATCTATCTATCTATCTATCTATCTATCTATCTATCTATCTATCTGTGTATGGACATTCTGATTGCATGTATGGACATTCTGGTTGCATGTATATCTATGTACCCTGTGCATGCAGTGTCCAAGGAGGCTGGAAGAGGGTAGCAGAGCCCCAGGGAACTAGACTTATAGATGGAAACGAGACACCAAGTGGATGATGGGAATCAAACCTGGGACCTCTGGAATATTAGCCAATGTTCTAATCTGTGGAACCATCTTTCTAGTCCGGGGGGGGGGGGGGATTGAGTCAATATTTAAGTTAACCGGGTGAATTCTAGCAATATGTCAATAGTTAGAAAGGAACAAAAAAAGTTAGCTTTGGCATATGCAGCTAGTTTTAAAAGACCTCAGCTCAGGTCTCTAAATGTCTGTGATTCCCTCTGTCCTTCCCTGGTGCCTACTAACTGTGAGCACATCTCCTACAAGGCTATTCTACCTATACCTAGTTCTCAGCTAGCTTTACTAGCTGTCCTCATGATCAAAACTTTCAATTCGTTAAAGCAGCTACTCTGAACAAGAGGTTAAGTGTCACTCAGAGCTGCTAACACTTGACTTCTGAAGCATTTAATAAAGAAAAAGAGGATGCCAGCATAGCTTACCTCACATCTCCATCATTATAGATGACCTATATGAGTGTTGTCATGGTGATACCCTGACCCTCGGCCCCTTAAACCTTTATAACTATTGACGCCAGGAGACAGGAAACAGCACACAATGAAATGAGGGCAGGGCAGAGACAGGAGAAGCCAGATTAAACATTCAGATGGGGGCTGGAGAGATGGCTCAGAGGTTAAGTAGCACTGACTACTTTTCCAGCGGTCCTGAGTTCAATTCCCAGCAACCACATGGTGGCTCACAACCATCTGTAATGCCTCCTTCTGGTGTGTCTGAAGACAGCAACAGTGTACTCACATACATAAAATAAATAAATCTTTAAAACAAAACATTCAGATGGCTGTGCTGGGCCGCTCAACCTCACAGCCTGACTGCCATCCCAATGGTTCGGAACCTCGGGATCGGGTATGCTCTAGGATGGACAGACTCCAACATCACCAAACTCTGAGGAACATGATCCCAGCACCGTGGGCTTCTACTCGCAGTTAGGCCTGGACTTCAAACACTTCACCTTCCACTTGCAATGCATCATGGATCTCTGTCAGTGAAATTATAGAAGTATACTGGGGAACTCCGTATTTTCAATTTGATATGCCTTAGTATAAAGGTCCCATAAATTCAATCACCTTGTCTCTAACTCACTCCCACTGTTGAAATTGTGTTCACTCTTCTGAACTGAATATTCAGATGGCTGTTTATTGACAACCATTTAAAGTCCTTTCTAACTATAAAAACCTAGCATGCTTCGGGCCTTGAAAGGGTCAAAGTCACGGAGGAGAAGGGATTCTACAACAGGAGAAATCAATGTAGGGTCGCGCAAGGAATGTTTGCGAAGAGGCTATGCCTCCTGGCTGTGTAAATCAGGGTTTGTCAAACCTAGACAGGGCAGAATTGCTATCTTTAAGAATCTTGCAGCACGATTCTGATGGGTGGTTAGCCTGGCACTGGGGAAGCTCGCTTAGTTAACATGAATATGGAATCGACCAATCACAGGCACTGGGGAAGCCTGGGTTAGCTGATAGGGAATACGGAATCACCCAATCACAGGCACTGGGGCAGCTCGCTTAGCTAATATGAATACGGAATCACCCAATCACAGGCACTGGGGAAGCCTGGGTTAGCTAATAGAGAATAGGGATTCGCCCAATCACAGGAACTGGGGAAGCTCGCTTAGCTAATAGGAATACGGAATCACCCAATCACAGGCACTGGGGAAGCTCGCTTAGCTAATATGAATATGGAGTCACAGGCACTGTAGGAGAGGAAGACTTCAGCATCTCAGTGAGTGCTCTGCAGAAACCAGCCTAGTGACAGCCTTGAAACAATCAGTCCCAACAAAGTGCAAACCAAGAAACTTCAGAGTTTTGATCCTATGAAAAGCTTCTCTAAGAACCCTAATCTTTGGTCCAAAAAGCCAGCTTACTAACAATTCAGGCCAACATATCTGTGAAGGAAAAAAACAAAACTCCTAAGACATCACAATGCTTCTCTTTGATGCAAGTCCTCAGTTCAATATGCCCTAAATGACACGTCCTCACAGACAGTAGCATATAAAGAAAACTCGATGCTCTGGTGTCATTAATACTGTAATAAAATACCTTCACAACGGTAACTCACGAGAGTTTATTTCAGCTCATAATTCCCTTACTCTCTACCACTGTGGAGCTTGAGAGCTGGTCACCACATCCACAGTCAGGATCAGACTGAGAAGGAAGGCTTGCATGCTTGTGCCCTGCTCAAGTTCTCCACTCTCGAACAGTTCAAATGCCCACTGGGGGGGGGGGGGGGGTGCCACCCACAGCAGGCTGCATCTTCCTGTATCAATGAACTTAATTAAAACACTCCCTCACAGACATGCCCACAAGCCAACCCAATATAGATGATCCCTTTCCCTTACTGAAATTCTCTACCTAGAGAATTCTAGATGTTGACATGACAATCAAAGTTAACCATCACACTTAACAATGAGCAGGTGTAACACCAGCATTTAGCATCAGGAAGAATGTATCTGTCAATAAACATTTAAATTAGCAAAGTTCTATCAGAATAGTTTGGCTCCTAGCTAAAAGATAAATTTAAATCAGTATGGAGGTGCACACCTGTAAGTCTCACATTCAGGAGCTGAGGCAGGAGGATCACTGAGTGTGTTCAAGGCAAACCTATCTCAAAACAAACAAAAATAGATGAAGTCTTCCAGGTGACACTAAGCAGTGTAAGAGGTTTCCCTGTACCTGTAACAAGACAAGCTAAGCTGAAGCTCTGGAGAATCTAGAACAACTGCAGAGATCACAAGACTGTAAGCCTAGTTAAGGAAAGAGACAACCACTATTCATTCTATGCCCCTATAGGATGGCACAGACACAGCTTAACATAAGAATCCAGTAAAAGAGAGGCTCCATGGGGACTGTTAAAGTGCTCACAAAGCAATCGTGAGGACCAGAGTTTGGATCTCCAGCACCCACATAAGCATGAGGGTGATATTGAAGCCTACTTGATTCCCTTTGCTAGGGAGCCAGCTAGTTGTTCCGTGGAGCAAGCTGAGTAGGCGGACTTGCCTAATTGGCAAGATCTAGGTTCAAGTGAGGTATTCTGGCTCAATATACAAGATGGAAAGCCATCTCTGAAGATAGCCAACATCACCTCTGACCTACACACATGTACACACGCACATACATGAGAATACATACACACAGACTACATACACATGCACACGAAAACAAAACTAAAGGGTTTTGTTTTGTTTTTTGATACTACTGTTTTAAATGATCAAAAGGAAGAATGTTTAGAAAAATGGCCATCTTCTATTTTAATGTTCCTCAACAAATGTTCCATTAAAAAAAAAAAAAAAAAAAAAAAAGCAGAATCTGGAGCAATAGAGCACAATTTCAAAAATACATCCCAGAACTTCAGAATTTCAGCGTCTCCAAGTGTGGGGATTAGGAACCTGTATTTGTCTAGAAGATGAATTACCGTGCCCACTAAAAGGTGAAAGTGGTGTCCTTTCTAAGTCCTAACTAACTCAGCCTACGTGCTTTTCAGATAAATTTTTAAGTTTGCAACTCGGGGGTACAGAGGCAGCGTTTCCTCCGGTGGGACTCATTCGAAAGAACCGAACAAAAACCCTGGGAGGGATCAAACTACAGAAAACTGGGCTGCAAGCATCAGTGTGGAAATTTGTGTATTCAGACTGGCCCCCAACTCTACACATACTTCCCGTAAGAAGTTCAAATGGCCACTGTTGAAAGAGTCTGCACGTGGGTAAGTCCAAGCCCAAGATGCCCTGGGCTTCCGTCCAGAGTTAATTCGGTGGTCACTCTTTTTCTCTCTTGAGCTATGGACGAACAAATATATAAATAAAAAAAAAGAAAGAAAGAAAGAAAGAAAGAAAGACTAAGCGGCGGGGAACGCCTCAGCCTGGTCCTACCCGGGCGGCAGTACCTGCCAGCAGCTTCTCCTTCAGCCGGTTCAGCAGCTCGGCTGAAGTGGGCCCTTTGGGCTTGTGCACAGCGAACACGCCGCTCAGCGACATGAGCTTAGCAGCCAGGGCAGCCTTGGAGACCTGGGT
>CM052703.1:3646452-3717915 GCA_028551405.1 Uromys caudimaculatus
AGGAGAAAGGCTGACATGAGACCTGGAGCTCGTCTCACTATAGATCATTACCATAATCCCAGCACTCCAGAGGCAGAGGCAGGAGGATCACAAGTTCAAAGCCAGCCTGCACTACCATGTGAGACTCTGTTTCAAAAAACAAAACAAACTGCAGTAATGTAATTTGCATAATATTTTTTCTGTCCAAAGGAATTGAAGATAGATTCAGTAAACCATAAATAAACATTAGTAATACTCTTGAAGTTCCCAGGAAGATAATTGTATATGAAAAAGAAGTAGTGGTTATAAAAATCCAGAGGGGAGTTAATAATCCAATAAACATTTATATCCAGACCCTGTTAGTAAGGCAGTGGGGATCACCAGCAAGCAAACAGAATACATCTCGGCTTTGAAATTCAGCAAACAGACAGCGACTTTCCGCTGCCAGACGTGCAGACCGCCTTCTAAATAAGTCATGATATACTAACACACTTCTTCCTGGAGAGGGTCATGGGACTGGAGAGTGAACCAAAATCTGTAGCTATGCCTTATTTGTGCCTAAGAACGCTGTGTGGGCTTTTGCCATGATATGTTCAAGAACGAGATGGTGAATGGAGGACATTGTAAGAGGAGGGAGGTGGAATAGTTTGGGGGGGGGAAGATGCTTAATAGATTCACGTCACCCAAATGAGGCATTTCTAGTGTGCATCAGGGGTCTTGTCGTGATGCAAATGCTGACTGAGATTGCTGACTTTGACAGGAATGTAGAAGATATGTGTATTCTGTCTGCCCCTGACAGGAAGGTGAGGAAAGAGAAGAAATACACTTGAAGGCAGAAAGATAAACTCTGTGCACTAACCAAGTATTACATGCAGAGTGATCAGCATGAAAGCTCAGTGAACCCCCTTACAACTCATCTTAACCTCCTGAGAAATAGCATTGCTAAGTAAAGATAAGCAAACGGTTATCTAAAGGTGCTAAGTGGTGGCCGACGGCACAGGGACTGAAAATGACAGTTGGTAGAACCCGGGTGTCCTGGGTCCAAAGTCCATGAGGTTCCAGTAACTGTACAGACAGGACAGTCAGACCCAGGTCAGGCACAGAGATGGCCACAGGGTCCTGGAATATAAAAGTTAAAAATTAAGTTTCAGGGGCAAGCCATAGAATGCTTAGATTAGAATCAACTATAAAATAAAATCATGGAATTTCCGCCTAGAATGAACCTCTCATGAGTGATTTATATGAATTGTAAGAGTCATAAGCTTAGCTAACGCCAGTTTTTTTTCTTTCTCTTTCCCTTTCTTCCTTCCATGCCTTCTTTCCCTCCCCAGCCCACTCCACCCCATTCTCTCCTTTCTTCCCTCCCTCCCTCCCTACATCCTCCCTTCTCTTTCTTCCTTGGCATTTGAAACAGGATTGTGCTACATATCCCAAGCTGGCCTTGAACCCAGAGCAGTCTTCCTGCCTCAACCACTGAGTGTCGTGGTCATATTTGTGAGTCACTATGTCTGGCTGTGGTCTTGGAAGTAATAACAGAATTATGTCCATCTGGGAGGTGTTACTAGACCCTGAGAATGTGGCTGACATTCTTGCCCTGTCACAAAGGTTTCCTGTCCTGTCTCCTCAGCCTGATAAGGCAGTGTGAACCCCAGGCAAGAATTTTGAGCCAAGTGAAGTAAGTCAAAACCCTTGAATGTGAGTGAGCTTAGAACTGTGTGAGTTTGATGGGTCTCTCTGCTGAGACATTTGCATTTCAGCCAAGGAAGCCAAGAGCTCAGTGAGGGACCAGATTAGCAAGGGGAGATGCTTGTAAGCACAGAGACATTCTGCTGTTTGCCAAGTCTCACCAGGCCTGACCCACATTTTCTTGACAATTTGTTCCATTAAGTTATAACAATACTGCTTTACGGCTTTTCTGGTGCACGTCCATTAAATGAATTCATGTTGCTGCCTCAGCCAACTCATTGGCACTAAAAGCTCATTTAGCAGTGCACCAGCTGGCTCACACAACCCACCTGTCAGAAAGCACACAGCGCATTTTCATATTTGTGCACAAAAAATAAATAAGATGCCCTCTAGCTCGTTAGCCTTTGGAAAAAAAATCTCTGTATGTATGTGCACACATGCATGCACCTGTGTGCCACAGAGACATGTGGAAGTCAGAGGACTTTAGTTGTTGGTCTTCTTGCACCTCATTTGAGACAAAGCCCTTGCTGCATACGAGTGGAGTGTTAACCTCTGGGACGTTCCTTTTTCTGCCTCCCTTGTGTCTCCCCACAGAGCACTGACTGAGATTGCACATGTGGGCTGTTGTATCCAGCTTTACATGAGTTATGGGGTTCTGAACCCAGATCCTTCTGTGTATGCAGCAAGTGCTTTACCCACTGAGCCATGTCCCTTTCCCTGTGCTGGTTAGGATCTTATTGCTGTGGAGAAAATTCAAGACACAAACAGCTTTAGGAAGGAAAGATGGATTCTGGTTCGCAGTTTCAGATAATGGAGTCTCCTGACTCAGTGGAATGGGCAGAATGAGTTAGAAGGATATCAGAAGAGTCCTTCACCTCATGGCAGACCAGGAGAGAGGTCAGGGACTCAATGACCCAATTCCAGTGACCTACTTTCTCTAGTTAGGCCCTACCTCCTAAAACTTCCAGAACATCTCAAAATAGTACTACCAGCTGGGGACCAAAACCTGAGCTTTGGAGGAGGAGACTTCCTATCCAAACCATAGCTATTTACCTCCCATCTCTTAAATCAGAGATGAGAGCTTTAAAGGGCACAGACGCAGAACAGATAGCACACAACACAGACACTCCTAGGGCTATAAAGCTTCTTATAATGTAGAAAACAGGAGTACTTAAGGTTTTAGTTCTGGGGGCCCTTGGAGGAAACCTATAACTACTCCCAGGCTCCCGAACCATTCATGCAAAGGGCTCGGTGTATTCCCAGCAAAGCGCACTTCACCATCAAAGGGTGTTAGAGGTAACAGGGAAGGCTCCAGTTAAACAAATATATTCAACTACTGTATCCAAGGGGGTGTAGTAAAGAAACTGTACACCTAACCACCACTCAATGACACGATTAAGGTTTTCATTGCTCACTGGGGAGATGCATGTAGGCAGAGAGAGAGAGAGAGAGGAGAGAAAGTAGACTGAACACAGCCAGCAGAGTGGATGCAGCCAGAGCTAGGGAAGTGGGGAATAGAGGTAGAGAGAGATGGCTAGAGACAGAGAGTAGAGCACAGTCATGTAGCCAGAGGGAAAGGGAGGAAGAGACTATGAGAGAGGGAGGGAGGGAGGGATGGAGAGAGGGATGAAGGAAGGGAGGGATGAAGGGAGGGGGAGGGGAGGAAGGAGGGAGGGAGGGAGAGAGAAGGAGAGGGAAGGAGAGGGAGGGAGGAAGGAAGAGAGGGTGGTAATGACATTATCCCGGGCAGGGGAAGAACTTTGCCTTTATAAAGAGAATAAGCAAATGGATATCTGAGGGGTGAGAAGCCAGCTTGCCAGGGCTGAGGCTCTGAGATGTATCAGATACTTGGGACAGTGAGGGGACCTGAGGTTCCCTTTTGGCAGATGAGAACCAGTATACAAGTTCCTGCGGAATGCTGGCCCTTTTTTAACCTCCAGAAACCCTACAATAGCCCAGTTTTAGCAAATTTCTGGATATTTGGATGGCCCGAAAGATCTAATAACAACTATAAATATTGAGTTTTCATTAATTTGCATTCATAGTCTACACACTTCTGTTTATTGTGTCTGTGTGTACTTCATGTGTGAGCTTGCTTGGTAGAGTCAGATAAAGAAGTTACAGGTGCTGGGAACAGCAGGGATCCTCTGGAAGAGCAGCAAGTGCTCTGTCGTACCCACCGAGCTGTCTCTCCTACACATTTTTAAATATAAACTACACATATATACGTATTAGCTTACAAATACCACAGGTTAGACTAATCGGACTGGTGAAATGTAGCAGCATCTCTTGCCTTTGATGGCTTTTATGTAAATATCTTTTGTCTTCTCATTTGCATATATTTATTACACACCCATTTGTTGATGAGCACACAAAATAGCTTACATATGGACTACTCCTATATACCTTGGGCCGTTTTGATGAAGAACTTGGAGGCAGTGCTATGAGTATTCTTTGTAAGTAGGCTCTGAGGACCGGGACTGTTTAAAGTCACTCTTTATTCCCATTCTGAAGATAATGTACAAATTGTCTCCATTGATTAATCTATTTTATCATGAGCCGGGGAAATGTCTTTCTGTGACTTCAGTCTTCTTTAAGCATTTAATAATGTTCTCCACTTGAGGAAGAGTTTAAGGCTGGGCTCAGAGACTCCGGAGATGGATGTTTCCCGTTACCAGTTTGAATGAAAGCCTCTTATTTAGCATGGGCTGCCTGAGGCGGAGAGACTCTGCCCTGTACCATCCATTATCTCAGATCCTGAAGGTTTCAACCTCCCCTATTACTACTTAATTGAATTTAGAAAAAGCATAATCTGCCTTTTTAATATTCTACATATTTTAAAATGTGAGATTGGCTTAAAGGGAGGATGGAGAGAGAGCTGGGTGTTTCTCCTGGCCTGTTATTTGGTATCTATTCCATCTGAGCATTTGAGCCCATTTAGAAAGGATGAATGTGTCTTTGTATTTGAACCCAAGGCATATCAGTTTCTAGATTCTTGCAGTTAGCTGTTAAGTATGGACACCTTTCATTTAAAAAAAAATCAAAGCTTGCATATGGATACTAAAATTGGGATTTATAATTTAACACTGAGTTGTATACATTTACTTTATGGACTGTACATTAGCATTCATAAAAATAAGATATGAGCTATACCCACAACTTATGTCCAAAATAAATGGTCTTTCCCCCGTTCCTACTTTAAGCAAGAACAAATTAGCCATCAGTGTGATTCATCAACAGAAAGACAAGCTCAGACATGAACGCTTGCCTTGATCTACTTGAGTGTATTGCCAGCTTGCCTTATTAAACATGTGTGCCAAGTATTTACATATCGCACATGCATACAGGGAAGGCACACTTCATTCACGCACAGGCCAACATGTCACAGGCTGGGCGTCATTTCATCAAATGATGAGTTTTCCCAGATAAATGGCTTCGAAAGCAGTCACGTTGTCTCCCAGGTCCTCGTCCCCCACACCTTGCAGAGTTTGTCAGTGGACTTTTATAACCTGCCCAGGAGAATTATCATCTGTAGTGTGACTTCACCAGCCATTCATCTTCCTCCCATTCAGTCGCTGAAGGAAGACCTCCCTAGAGCACTCTCCCGAGGCCTCTGAGTCATCCTGTTAGCTCCTGCAGTGTACATAATAAAAGACCCATCTTGTGCTCTCACACTGGTCTCTGGAGATAGGGCCAACTGCAAGACTGTATTCTCTTGACTCTTATCACAAAGCATTCATGTTTGACACCAACCAATAGGAAATCAACCCTATCAACTCCAGAGGAGGTGTTGCTGTCCTCAGATGTTTCTGCAGACAGGACACACCTCTGAAAATAAGGAAATAGCATGTGAGCATGGGGAAAGAATTCTTTTAAAAGCTTTGGAAAAGGAACATTTTCCGCCGGTGGCAGCATTTTATCGCCAGTCACAGTAATTGACTCTTTAAGTGCATGGCTTCCCCGAGAAATCATGAATAAGCCAATCCTGATTCCTGGGTGCATAAATTGTCCAGGATGTCTCTTCCAAGTGCCACATGATCTGTCTGTATTCTGCCCGAAGAGGAGCCCTGGAAAACACATCACTTTGCATTAGGCTCTGGAATACTCTACCATGGTAAGCTGAAGGACACAACACTCACTCAACGGGCAGTGAAAAAAATCACAGCGCTGACAAGTATCTCCAATATGAGTCCCATGGTCTGAGCTGCTGCCAGGTTGGCCAGGATGTCCACACTTCATTTCTTTTGTTCCATGAAAGAAATATGGAAATTAAAACTTAGGAGACATTTTTTTTTCTAACTTCACGGGTCACTGTTGACTAAGTGGTCCACTCGACATTCGTCAAACATTCCTGAAGGCAGACTTCGTTGTGCACATACAGTTCTAGGGAAGGGTCCTTCCAGTGTGTGCAATGCTCAGGGGTGTGGTCAAAGGACTGGAGAAAGACGTGATGTTTTCTGGTATGCAGAGTAGTGTGACTGGAAAATCACAATGACAACCTATTAAAATGAATGTGTGTGTGTGTGTGTGTGTGTGTGTGTGTGTGTGTGTACCCCCAAATGACAAAAAGCAATCCTTCTTTATCTGGTGAAGAACATGGCAGAATATTCCAGAGAACAGAGCAAGGTGGTGTTTCTTTTAGGGCTCTTCTTGGGGCAGGATGAAGAGGTAAACTCTGGTACTTGGAAGAGATACCTTGGACAATGTATGTAGCTATGAGTGTTTTCCAGAATGCCTAACATGATGAGATACCGACTGATTCTTCTAATTATGTATATGTGTATATATGTGTGTGGTTATGTGTGCATAGGTAGAGGTGCCATCAGAGGCTGTCAGAGAGCATAAGATCCCCTGGAGCTGGAGCTATAGGCATTTGTGAGCCTCCTGATGTGAGTGCTTGGAACTGAACCCCAGTCCTCTGCACGAGCAGTACATGTTCTTAACTATTGTGTCATCTCTGGACTCCCCAGAATGGTAACTTTATAAATACACTATATATGAACTAACAGGAAATGTAAAATTTAGAGCCCAAATGCAATGCTGTATTTATTATCATTATTCTCTAAAATATTGCTTTAACAGTTCTCAAATGCTTATTCTCAGGGCCTACCTTCATTGCATCATAGACTGATATCACGAATACCACAGACTGATACCATTCTACAGATCAGCTCCGTGCAGCATTGACCAAACTAAACCATTGTCTTTTTGCTTTATGTATTCATGTATTTCAAGTACAGACTTTAGCATACTGTAATCTCACAGAGATGCAAACCTTCCTACAGAAATCTCTCCTCAGCGGAAGAACGGCAACCTCTTGTTAGTGTGGCAGTAAACACCACCCACCCCAAGCTCAACTTTCTCTTTATAGACTTGGAATATTATTCGTTAATATACATAGGTTTTGGTTCAGACCTGAGTTGAATCCCATCCTGTTGTTCACTAGCTGTGCCACCTTTGGCAAGGTGGTTAGCCACTCTAGCAAGCAGGTCAGGGTGATTTCCTCTTAAGATTGCCATGACGATTAAATGTAATTGTGTATACAATATAGATGGGATGAAGTAAATGTGATGGCATAGAACTGTCATTATTATAAATGGCAGCTTAGCCAGGTGTGGTGGCACACAGGTGTAATCCCAGCACTTGATACAAAGCGTCAGGAGGATCAGGAGTTCAAAGTCAGTCACAGCTATGTAGCAAGACTGAGGCCAGCCTAGGCCTCAAATAAGGGGGCTGGAGATATGGCTCAGTGGTTTAAAGCACTTGCTATGCAAGCCCAAGGACTAGAATTCTGCTCCCAGCTCCTAAGTAAGGAGCTGGGTGTGGTCCGGCATCTGCCTATAACCCTGGCAGGTTTTGAGCTGGAACTCACTGGCTTCCAGCCTAGCTGATAAAAGTTGAACTCCAGGTTCAGGGAGAGAGTCTGCCTCAAAGAAATAAGGTAGAGAATAATAAAAGCATACACTGGATGCCTTTCTCTGGCCTCTGCATACATTACACAGTCACGTGCACACACACACATCCACACACCCAACACATACACAAAAAATTAAAACTATGCGTAAGTAAATGACTTAAGCTTTTAAAAATATACAAACAAATGACAACTTGTTAAATCAGTAGCGAGAAAAACCCACATGTTTATCTTTGCACGTGCAGCAGCGTGCATAGAATTCTCTCCATAACGAGCCTCAGAAACTGCTTCATTATGTAAGTCGCAGAAGCTGGAATGGATGAGATGCTCATTCCTTGGCCAGCATCCGATGAGAGGTTAAAGTGGGGTCACTGTCTCCCATTTGACCTTGGGCAACACACTGCAGCTATTGGACTAGCTGTCCATCAGTGGCTAGGTAGTTAATAATGTAGCCAGCATTACATCAGGAAGGGAGAGCATGAAGCAGTTAACCCAGGGAGCACCCCCACAGAAAAGAATTCCATAGTTTGATATAATCTTAAAAGGTCGAATCTATTCATGGCTTCTAAGAGAGACCTTAGCAGGTCTTTATGAATAAATGCCATGTATCTTGGAGCTGGAGACATGGCTCAGTTGAGAGTCATACAGCTCTCTTCAGAGGACTCAGATTCAGTTCCCAACATCTACCTCAGGCATTGTAGCTGCCTGTAATTCCAGCTATAGTGGATCCAAAGCCTCTTCTGGCCTTCACAGGCAACTGCACTCATGAACACACACCCTTACTCAGACACACATAAGTAAAAACACAAATCATTCTTGTTTTAAAAAGAGTGTCGGTGATCTCACACAAGGTCAGACTTCAGGGCCAAACTTACACTGGAAACAGTGGCCCTGCTGACTGACCAAGGCTATTTATTGTGGCTCTGGACCCCTGGTAGAGACAGCGGAGAACTAGTTTCTCTCAGATGACATCAAGCATGCGGTGTGCATTCTTAGAACAAGGTCTTTTCTCAAACACTGTTAACTGGTCACAGATGTGATAGGAAATGAAACAGGGCTCTGGCCTTTGCAGTGAAAGAAACAAAACCTTCCAGCTAGACATCTGTGTCCAGCGACTCGTTTGAAGATAATAGCCTTCTCTCCACTCTCCTTTAGTAGGAAGGAATGGCCACCAGACAAACTATGTTTTAGAGTCTAGAGAAAGACATATGCTTGGTCATTCCCAATATTCCCTAAACGTTTACAATGCACCCCTCCCTTTTGTTGCATTTCCACAGAAAGCCTTTCTGTGGTTTTGAAGGAACTACTTCGTTCGGTCCTTCCATTAAGAGAGCAATTGCACTTTTTGCTGAGGTTGAAGTAAAACATTTATCCAGTCACAATACTGTGCTCCATGCTATGAGAGTACAGGATGGTAATTACTTCTCTGGATAGAATTGATAATGACCACTGCTCTCTGAAGTAATTCTCTTTTATTTCTAGGAAGGAGTAAAAGAAAATATGCAGGCTTACAATCGCATGGAGGAACCGGTTCTCATTTTTTTTTTTTGTTTTGTTTTGTTTTGTTTTTTCGAGACAGGGTTTCTCTGTGTAGCCCTGGCTGTCCTGGAACTCACTCTGTAGACCAGGCTGGCCTCGAACTCAGAAATCCGCCTGCCTCTGCTTCCCAAGTGCTGGGATTAAAGGCGTGTGCCACCACTGCCTGGCCCAGTCCTCATTTTTATATGAAATTCTAATTTCCATCATACTGAATTCTGGAAGTTTCTTATCACCCTTTAATTGGGAGTGTTGAAAAATTAATTCTCCAATTGGATACGGCCTTCTAAGATGTTCAGTCCTGGAAGCTGATAAACTCCAAGGTGTTTAGTATCAATCTTCTCCCCTATGACACGTTAAATATTTGTAAGCGTTGGCATTGCATGTGTCATTAGAAATGTACGTGCAGCGTTTCGTGTTGCGTGTCTGCAGAGTTCAGCCCATGATGACAAGAGTGCAGGCCGAGGCTGACATCAGAAGACTCGCACTGCCCAGGGGAGAATGAATGAGAGAGATTTTATAGTCCTTTGATTTCCTCCCAACTCAGTGGGGCTTTAATTCCTAGCTTAAATTTAAAAGATTTATTATAATTCCCCTTGCAACAAAAACACGCTCATTTTTCAAATAGTAATCTCCCTAATTAAGAAGGAAGGAAGAAAGTCCTGGGATACAATGAAATGTAGCACTTCAATAGCTTTCAAGGAATTATCAGTGTAAACAACTGGTTATTCTGGGCGGGTGATGAATCTTCCCGAGTTCTGGCAAGACTTGAGAGAGAAAATGTCCCCTACAGCCATCCTCCTTTGTCAGTGACAGAGATTAGGATGCACACGGACATACACTCACACAATTCATCCTGAGTCCATTAGAAAAACCTTGGATGGAATTTGGCTCTGCATCCAAACTGTGATGAGTCCCAGATGTGCTCCTTAAATTGCTGAAGTAAGCTGTGTCCCAAGGTCACTTTTCATTTTGTAATAACCGGAGATACCCAGGTCACTGTGAGTGGGTCTCTGGTGACCGATCCTCTCCTGACCTCTGGTTCTGATGCAAGATTTCAAAACAGGAGCATGTTAAGTGTGATGTCACATTGACTGTCACATAACCCAACCGAGTATCCTTCTCCTCTTCCTCGTGTTCTACACAGCGAGGCCTCAGCTGCTGGCTCACTGCTCTAGCAAACTGCTACAGCACCATAAATGTGTCCCGTGGTTGGCTGGATGTCTCAGGTTCTTAACCTCTCGTCCAAAGAATCGAAAATAATGGTTTACACAGATTCGCAAAAGAAGCAAGGTAATTTGAACAAAGTGATAGAACAGATTAAAGAGGGACGCTGTGGCGATTGACAGCAAGCAATGTGTGTGAGCGCGTTCAAGAGCACTGAGTCCTGTCTGGAGTTGCCTTTCGTGGGGTACGGGGGGAGCTGGGTATGAAGAGGCTTTAGTGAAAGTAGTTTAGGCTACATAATCATTTTTCAGCTGGACACATCCCTTCCGATTTTATTCACGTGCATATCCAGTTTTGCATAAAAGGATTAGTTATCCAAGCGGTGAGAGGGCACGCATTTTCACCTCTTTCTACACACACCGAGTTCTGCCTTCCTAGTCTTCATGACTTAATACACTGGGATAGAAACTAGATTTGATTGTTGCCAGGGAGGGGGTATTCATATTACCATTGAGGGATGGTACCTGTAATCTGATGTAGAGACAGGGGTAGAGGGGCTCTAAAGTTGCTAGGTGCCTAGTGTGGATGTAGGGGCGGTTCTGATGCTAAGCTCCTGTTCTCCCATTGGTTCTTTATCTGTCAGTAAAGACGCCATGGGCCAATTACTGGGTGGAAGGGATAGGTGGGACTTCCAGGTCCCTGGGGGGCAAGAGAGGGATACAAAGAGAGGAGAGACAGAGTTTGCCATGCTTCTGATGGAGAAAAGTTGACCAGCCACATTAGATATCAAAAATTGAGTGGCCACACAGGAGGGTGGTCGGAGGTGTTTAGCAGGGACTAGATATAACTGAACAACTAAAGTTTAGGGCTGGTGGAGAGGTGCGGAGATAAGAATATTGATAAGGGCACGCTTTTCCAGGTGGGAGATAGTAGCGCCCAGCAATTGTGTCAGAAGGCAAGTTGAAATTGAACTCTGTGTGTGTGTGTGTGTGTGTGTGTGTGTGTGTGTGTGTGTGTGTGTGTGTGTGTGTGTGTCTTTTATCCATGGATTCAAGGGAATCTGGGTGGGTGCTAGTAGCGTGGCCCATTCCTAGAACATAGGCGGTGTAGCAAAAGCTTCACGCAACATGTGGAGAGGTATGTGTGTGCATAGTAGGTGAAAGAAGTAGGCTGCCAAGTGCATTACTACAAAGGTGTGTGTGTGTGTGTGTGTGTGTGTGTGTGTGTGTGTGTGTGTGTGTAAACTAAAACGAATGGGATTCTCACGGTACTAAACTATTCGGTGTCTGTTACCTCATAAGAGGTGTATCTTAATGCAGACAAGGCCCTCAGTGCCAGGTAAGGTCAGCCACGCGTTTCTCGCCAAGGCTGACTCCCACATCCTTCCATTTTAGGGGTGTTTGCCCTTCCGTTTCTCATCCCCTCATAAAGTTGTTTATTTGAGCTTTCAGTTTTTTAATTCCTAATTCCTTCTCTCCTTCTCCCTCTTTCTCTTCCCTTCCTCTCTCCTTCCCTCCCTCCCTCTCTTTCCTCCGTCCCTCTCTCCCTCTTTCCTGCCCGTTCTTTACTGAGATAGGATCTTACCAACTCAGGGACATCTTGAATGCACGATATCATCAAAGCTAGTCTTGAACTCGGATCCTCCCGCCTCCACCCCCAGGTGTTGGTACCACAGCCGTAGCCTCTGTGCCCAGGTGTTCTATCACTTTCTTTCCATTGCAGTTTCCATTTCTAAAGTCACTCAAGGATGATAGCTGGAGTTCCGCCCTTTACATCGCACCCTGGCTGAGTGGGTGACCTGTAGAGAGATCTCATCGCTTCTTTTTCGCATCTCAGATCAGCTGTAGCTTCAAAGGAAGCTACAAAACAAGGCCAATTGCTACCAAAGACATAACCAAGAATTTTAAGAAGCAGAGGACAATACATGATATTGTAGAGGCAACCAGCTGTCCCTTCTTCCATCTCAAATTCTTACTTCATTTAAAAATGAAGGTTCATTTGGCAGCAAATAACAGAATACTCAATTGTATATGGCTCAGGGTTAGGCTCCCACACAGAGGCTCGAGGGTATTACCAAGGATCATTTGTTTGAGACAGGCCTAGGCTGAATCTGAACACTTTACACAGTTGAGGATGGTCTTGAACTCCTGGTTCCAAATCCTCCCCCTCCTGAGGGCCTGGGGTTAAGGTGTACAGCACCTTGCCTGGTTTTAGGATGCTAGGCACTGAATAAAAGGACTCAGGCATGCAAACACTCTAGCTGAGCTACAGCGCTGCCCTGGTTTGGATTTTAAATGACTTTCGAAGGCTCATCGTGCATTGAAAAACAGAATATTCCTCCTCAGCCATTACTTTAAGGCAAGTCTTCTACCACAGCCCCTCCCCTTGAGGAGATGGTAAGTGCAGAGTCTGAACAGTTTTGTCTGACCCTAAAACACAACACTTTTCGTCATCAAGTGAACAGACACTGCACGAGGAGACTCACATTGAAGGAAAGGAGGCATGTCCAAATCAGAGCCAGTAGGAAGGAACCTTGGTGTGTGTGTGTGTGTGTGTGTGTGTGTGTGTGTGCGCGCGCACACACTCAGGCAACATTAAGCAGCGTCGGTTTTGTCAGACCTGACTATTGCACTTGAGGTCTTCCTGAACTAGAAACCTCACCTTAGAATTAAGAAATCGCAGCTGGTTCACTAATTGAGTTAATTTAGATTCCAGTCCTGATAAGTCAAATCCCAAAGAAGAAATTCTGATCTGAATTAACTAGTTTAATTGTCTGCGAAGTCTAAATTGACCAAATAATTGCAAGTTAATCCTTGTGTTTTATGTTGTGGGGAGGTCCTTGGTCTGACTGGAAATGGGCCATTTATATCCTTGGGGTACTTGTTGTAACAGGGGTAACACCTTTCAGCAGAGTGGGGTGGAAAGGCCAGGAGACACTGGCTGATGTATGGAGAGGCATTGTTGGTTGCCAAGACTAGGTAGGCATTGTGACTGGTATCCAGTGGGTGGTGGCTGCTGAACACCCTGAGATGCACAGAAGATGCTGCTCCCAACGGAGATTGATCCAGATTGAAAGTCAGCTGCTGCAGTTGAGAGACAGGGCTCTTGTCAAACAGAACTTAGGAGGGAAGAGCTGGCTGCTCGAACGTCTGTAGTGCAAGCAATTTAAGCTTATCCCCGACTAGCTTACAAATAAATGAGACTCAGACTATGGTTATTTTATTTAACTCTGACAATCTCTGTGTGTGTGTGTTGGGGGGGAGGGGGGTTGACCCCTAATCTACTCTTCTAACTGCTGGCCCAGCTACCTCCCCAGCCGTGTACCCCAGATACTTGCTGTTTCTCCTGGCCACAGGCTCACGGTCCATCTCCCCTCACGGAGGCTTCCTTTCTCTTCCTGTTCTTCCTCCTTCTCATCTCTCCTCCTCCAAACCCACCTACCTCTAATTCCTCCAGTAATTGACTGTCACCAGTTTTATTTAACCAATAGTTTTAAATCAAGGAATAAGGTTTGCACAAGAAAAGCTTGTAAACATGAGGAGTTACTCCTAGGCCTAGACCTTCAGGTAAAGAATTTAGCATTACAATACATAGCAATAGACCAAACCTCAACAAACTCGTTTGCAACGGTATGACCACCTCTTTGAGACCTGAGACCTCCAAAGTCATATTTAAGTTTGTCTCATTGCATCATCCAAGTGAGCCAGGAATGGCCCTATTTCATTTCAAGTTTTCAAAACGTGTCATGGATACATCTTAAGACACCTTTACCTTTTCTGTTTCCAGCCGGTGTTTAGTGGAAGGTTATCAAGCAGCTTTGTTTTAGAAGTCCGTTTATTTCTGGTGGAATTTCAGCAGCCTTGGTGTTTCCTAGGTACGGGACCATGAGTTTCTCCCACTGCTGTCTAGTGAAACATTAACGAGATGTTCACGCACACACGTCGAGATTGCCTAATTACTTCATTCATTTTTAATGAACTTGCTACTTAGGCAAGTAGAACTTGGATAACATCATTCTTTCTGGGTGGAGTGCCCCTAAATTTGGCTCTCAAGTATTAATCATGTAGGCTGAGAACATTAAGAAGTCTCTTGCCCACATATTTAAATCTTTGACTACATCATTTCTATCAATAGTTTCCCTTCTCGGAAATTTCTCTTTAATCAATTTTTGTGGCTGAAACATCCACTTCCGTTTAGAGTGTTGGCCCTTACAAGTCAGGACTTCAGCAGTTGAACCTCATTGTGAAATTCCAACTTGAGGACCCTGACAAGGAGCATTATGTTCACATCAGTTTCTGAAATGTAAAGGCAAGTCGCTGCATGAAATATTCATTTGTAACTCCTAGAATCAAGGTAATATCTTTAACTCAATATGTGTGCACACCTAAGTCATCTAAATATATTATTTTTAAACTCTCATCATATGGATTTTGAGCACAGTTTTTCATAAATATTCCACTAGTTTTGGAGCTATTGAGTCATCTAAGCCCCATGGCAGCAATGATTATAGAATTATTCAGCTAGAATGTTCCTTGCACAGTTGGACACACCTCGGTACAAAGGAAGGTTAAATCTCTCCTTATAGTCAACAAAGAAGGTCAGTATCTGAGCCCTTTTCTCCCAGCAACTCGATCCACCAGTGAAAGACAACAGTGAAAATCAGCAGCAAAGTATTGTCATGACTCCTACATAATTCTTAACTGTTATGGATACAAACCAGCCATTATCGTGTAGCAAACCATATAGCAATTGTGTCAATTCAGCTTGTATTCATGAGTTTAGCCCCTCGTCTTTCTAAAAGGAGGCAAAGGAGTTAGTCTACTGAATTGATGAACTCATCAGGAGCAGAAGCTGGATGATTGACACCTGTCAGACCCTACTCAACTAGCCACTGTTGCTCTCAGCCCAAAGTAAGCTGTTTGACTGAAAACTTAAGGGAGAAAGTTGCAGTGAGTTCTTTGTGGTGCTACTTTGCAAGTGGCTTTTTGTAAACATGTAACAAATAGGATTGTCTGGGTCCGCTGGCCGCTTGGATTACTTGAAGGCTTAAGGATGTGCACTGGTTACAAACTTACCCTAAATCTCTTGAGGTAGAGGCTCAGAACTCAAATGGAAATAATAGATCTATGAATAAAGCTAGAATAGAGCAAACTGTGCCCAACACTAAGCCAGATTCCCTGCTCCCCTTCCCTAAGTTGTCCTAGGCAGGTGCACACCTGAGGGTTAGCATTGCCAGGGGTAGAGCTTCTACCTGTACTAGCTAGTTCTGTGGAAACTTGACAAAAGCTAGTTATCAGAGAGGAGGGAGCCTCGTGAGAAAATACCTCTATTAGATTTGGCTGTAGGGCATTTTCTTAATTAGCAATTGATGAGGGAGGGCCCAACCCACTGTGTGGTGCCATCCCTAGGCTGGTGGTTCTAGGTTTTATAAGAAAGCAGGCTGAGCAAGCCATGAAGAGCAAGTCAGTAACCCCTCCTGGCCTCTACATGAGCTCCTGCCTCCAGGTTCCTGTCCTATTTGTGTTACTGTTGTGGATTACTTCAATGATGGACTTTGATGTAGAAGTGTAAGCCAAATAAACCCTTTCCTCTCCAACTTGCTTTTTGGTCATGGTGTTTCATTGCAGCAATAGAAACTCTAACTAAGACACCACCTGAACGCATAAAGAACACATGCATGCTAAGAACGGGCTAGGAAGAAAATAGAGACCAATACTCAAGTGATCTTCTAGAATTTCCACCCCAAGATAGAGCCAGCAGACAGAAGGCAGGTTAGTTAATGCTCCTATGATCTTAGAAGTCCCTAATTGATGTTCTCTGTACTTGACAGTTTTGTGTCAATTTGACACAAGCTAGAGTTGTCAGAGAGGAGGAAGCCTCAACTGAGAAAGTGCCTCCGTGAAATCCGTGTAGAGCATTCTCTCTTTTGTTTAATTTTTAATTTTTTTAACACTTTATTTAATGCGTGCTAGTTGTTTGCCTACTTGTATCCTATGTGTGAGGGTATCAGATCCCCTGGAACTGGAGTTATAGACAGCTATGAACTGCCATGTGGGTGCTGGGAATCGAACCCAGGTCCTTTGGAAGAACAGCCAGTGCTCTTAACCGCTGAGCCATCTCTCTAACCCCGCACTCTCTTTGTGAGTGTCTGTTGAGTGACATGGGTGGAGCTGGGGATCTACCCATCCCCCCCTCTTTAGTGCTAGGATTACAGGTGCTCACCTCTGTGCCCAGTTCTTCGTATGAGTTCTGGGACTTGAATTCCAGTCTTTACGCTGACATGCTAGCATAGTTTTATTTCTGTTGCTGTGGTAAAACATCCTGGTCAAAAGTAAATCGGGGAGCAGGGAGATGGTTTATTTGGCTTACATGTTTTAATTGGATTCATCAGGAAGGGAAGTTGGGGCAGGAACCTGGAGGCAGGAACAGAAGTCACAAAGGAACACTTCTTACTGGCTCACTCTCCATGGCTTGCTCAATCTGTTTTTTTTTCATATAACCTTAGCACCACCAGCCCAGAGCTGGCATCACCCACAATGTGGGTGGCCACAATGGGCCGGGCCCTCCCACATCAATCACTAATTAAGATAATGCCTTACAGATTTACTAAGAGGCATCTGATGGGGGGGCATTTTCTTGACTGAGGTTCCTCTTCCCAGATGACTCTGGTTCACGTTAAGTGGACCAAAAATACTAACCAGGTGTGTACCAAACACTTTACTGACTGAGCTTTCTCTCTAGCCTCTCTGTGGAGTTGTCTAGTATGTGGGAGGAAGGATTGAAGGAAAGAAAAAACCACGGACGATGATAGATGTCTGGCTTGAGTAACAGAAGTTACACAGTACATAGACTTGGTAAATGAAGGTATGGACTGGGGAGAGCTCAGTGGGTAGTTTTTGTTCAAGTGTAATCTGCACTGGGATCCCCTAAACCTACATAATCTGGGCACATCAGCATGCCTGTAATGTCAGCACTCTGTGGAGAAGATCAGAAGTGGAGACAGGAGAGTCTCTGGAAGCCTGACAGGCAGCTAGCTTGGTCCTCACAGGGACAAACAACCAAGAGGCCCTGGTTCAAATATGGTAAAGAGCAAGGACCCTCATGCAAAATTGTCCCTTAGCCTCTTCCTGTAAGCCACGTCATGCATGCGCCTGCCTACACACATGAGAACATGCACATAGAGTGCACACACATCCTCTCCTATTTTATTAGCATTTTAAAACCCAATTTACACGCTAGTCTGTCATTCAGATCTGCCAGAACCGTTTCTGCTTCGTGAAGAGCATGTTCCACCATAGGGCTTGGCCAAGCCACTGAGTTCTCATACCAACCCTAAGGTCTTCTAAACCAACTTCTTTCTTAGGTCTCCATTCCTCAGGCCCAGTGGAGCCTGCCGTCAGACATCACCTTTCATGTGTGTGGTTTCCTCATTTGCTCATGTGCCTCCGCTATTGCCCTCACGTCCCTAATACCAGTGAGGACCTGAGCCAGTGACGACCAAGGACCCCCAACAGCTTCCAAGTCAGTATGTCACGGATAGACTCCTCTCCAGTTGCCTCAAATGGAGCAGCTCTTGTCTCCAGGAGAGAGTATTATATTACTCACTTTCTCCACTTTGAAGTGCAGTGCTCAGAGTGACCCCTGACGTTGACTCCATGACCCACAGACTCACAGACAAGGCTGAGAGAGGCTCTCTCAGGTCTTGTTTAAAGTGCTTTCCTGGACCAATGAGATGGCTCAGCTAGTAAGGGCGCCTGCTGCCAAGTCTAACGACATGATGACTTCAATCCCCAAAACCCACAAGGTGGAAGGAGAGGACCAACTTCCACAAACTGTCCTTTGACCTCCACACATATTGCCTACTGGGTATAGTGGCACACGCCTTTAGTCCCAGCACTTGGGAGGCAGAGGCAGGCAGATCTCTTGAGTTTCAAGAGAGTCAGGGCTACATAGTGAGAACCTGTCTTAAAAAATAAAATAAATTAAATTAAAACCCCAAAACAACATAAAACAAAAAGACCCTTCTGTTTAATCAATTTCCTAGGGATTATTAAAGCGCGCCTGCAGGCTGTGCCGTGGATTTTCTTTCCCTCTGTATTATGGGTCAGCCCTGAGGGGTGTCAGAAATCACATGTGCCTCACTCTCTCCTCCTGTCAGTCTTCCCATGGGTTCCAAGGTTTGGGGTGCTGGAAAGAACTATTTCACACAGATCTAATATGGACTCTTGCTTCCGCCCCGCACCAGACATGAGAAGCAGCGCGTGCTTACACTTCACCCTCCCTTCCTTCCAGACTTTCTGCCGACCCAGAAGCCAGCCCAGCAACAGCATCCGTGTGTCCTTCTCTTCTAAGTCCTCCTTTAAGCAGGCAAGTTCTTTTGGGGCAGATAGCTGGGCCTGGGCTGTGAGTCATAAAGCCAACCGCACAGGCCACACAACTGCAGTCACAGCCTGCTCACTCTCCTGTCTAGTTCCTGCTGCGTTCCAAGGTTTCGGTATGTTCTGTAGCTAGGCTGAGGGCATCCCTGTGTCAGATGTGGACCTCATCACTGAGGAGGTGTGCCCCTCCACACCACATGTCTCACCGTCCACGACTGAGGTGATGCCACTTCTCCCAAATTCATCTCTGGTTTTGTTGTGCTCCAGTTTGGCATTGCTTTTCCTGGGGTAATGTTAACAGGCATCTGCTCTCCTCAGACAAGGGCACCAATAGCAAATCAAAGTGACGGCTTAACGTATTGGAGCGCGTGCAGCTTAGGTGCAGTTCCACTTTCACCAACTCTCAACTACTCTACTCAAGGAAGGAAAGAGCCTCATGCCCCTGTCTCATGAGCCCTCCCTCTTCCCCAAGGGGATGTGTGACCAAATCTTGCGAGGGTTACGTGTGGTAACCATAACTGTTTGTCTTCAAGATGGCAGTAACCATGCCATGCCTAGCCTAGAGGACAGAGTTCTACAAGAGGAGGCTCACCAAGAGGTAGGGAGTAGGACTGTTCTCTCTCTCTCTCTCTCTCTCTCTCTCTGCTGCTGCTGCTGCTGCTGCTGTTGCTGCTCTGGACATTGTTCTCCAAGACGAACTGTAGAATGCAATCATTTCCTGTTGGTCCGAGGCGCGGGGAGGGAGCACAGGTGGGGATGGGAGTGATCTCTGATCTCGAGGCTGCAGTCAGCGCATGCCCGGAGTTCGAACGGCCTCTGGTGCTCTCCTGCTCCACGCCCGGTCCCAGTCGCGGCGTGATCCCCAGGAGGCCCGCCTGTTGGTGCGCCCCCGTATCAAGTCAGGCCCTGGCCATAGAGCAATCCCCGCGGCTGCGGTCAGCTTACAGTTCGTTGGACAAAGCGCTAAGACGTCGGGCAGTTTTGCACCTTTATTCCTTCTGGATGGCGGGTGGTGTGCTTGTTGGAAGTGGGGACGTCGCTACTCAGGTCGGGATGCTCTGATATACTGTTTGGGAGGGGTCAGGGGTTTGGCAACCGATACTTTCCATTGGCTTGGTTTGGGGACTTTGTGGTGCCTCATTTACTTGTGGGGGACTCAGAGTTGCTTTCTACGTGACAAATCTCACACACCAGGCCTCTCTCTATACAAGGGTTGTGAAAACAGGAGTCTTCCGGGAGCAGTGGCCAAAAACATAATCTGGTCCCTCATGAAAATCTCACTGCTCGTGGATATTCCACTGGGTCTCCCAGAATTTTTAGCCTGTGCTCAACTGGGTGTCAGACTGCCCGCCACAGACCACTGCCCCACAGTTTCCCCAGCACTCAACCCTCATGGCCTCCCTCCCTCTCAGCTTCTCTCTCTTGCCTCCTATGTAACGATCAAAGACTTTCTATTTATTAATCAATCACAAAGGGAAAACACAAATATTGAACCTAGAATATTGATTTCTTATTTCTTTTCTCATGCGACCATGGTAACTAGAAATAGGGATGGATTCTATACTCTGAGATTTTAATTCAATATTCTAAAGGTATTCTCTGCTGTTTGCGTAGTGAAGCCTCATCCTCTAGATGGTGGCCAGAGGTGAGTCCTATGGGGGGCAGAACCCTCATGACTGGGATTAGCATCTTCATAAAAGAGGTCCGAGGGAGTCTGTTCATGTGGGAGCACAGAAACTGGTCTATACAGAGTGGACCTCCAATAAGTTCTGAGTCTGCTGATGCCTTGGCCTGACATTCCACAGGCCCAAGAACTGCAAGCCCAATTTTATTTTGTTTATACATTGCCTAGTCTAAGGTATTTTGTTACCTTGACCCAGATATACCAGGGGTAGGGCTCCACGTTCACTGTTAGCAATCCTCTTCCTCATACGTCCTGTTGGGATCTCACCCCAGGTATGATACACCGCGGTGTGGAACCGTTTGACCGCGTCTACTTAAGGTTATGTAGGAGCTTTCTAGAGCTGCTCTAACGAATTGCCACAAACCAGATACTCTGGAAGAAAGAAGTTCAAATCGTGGTGTCAGAAGCTGTGTCCCTCTGGGGTCTTTAGGGGAGGATTCTTCATTGCCTGTTCTAGTTTCTGGAGGCTCTAGCTATTTCCTGGGTTGCGACGTCACTTCAGTCTTGCCTCCATGTTCACACGGCAACTCCTCTCAATGTCTCTGTGTTCAAATTTCTCACTTTTTATAGGACACATATTTGATTGTGAGCCCGCCTTATACAAATGTTACTTAATTTTAGCTTGACTAACTTCTTTGATGACTGCACTTACAAAGAGGAGAGAGACAACAACTTGAGGGGTATATGGAGACATCGTTTAGGAGGGATACAGTTCAACCCGTAGTAGTGAGAAGTTTGTACTTCCTGTAATTACTGACCACGCGACAGCTACCATCCCAATATCTCTACCTATCATCCATGATGGATCACTGTGGACCTGTTCCATTGGGATATCTGTTCTATACCAGCCTTAGATACTTCTTGGGTTCCCAGAGGTGATGGATTTGTGGTTTGCCTCACGCCATGACACAGCCATGATGCTTGTTTATACATTTTCAATATTAAGAACGATCACAAGACCTCCAGGAGATATGTGTTCACATGAGCCAGGCATATGCCCCACACAGACAAGGAACATGGGCAGCCAGGTGTGATGGGTAGCTGATGGAAAGAGGGGAAGAGGCTGGGGTGAGGGGGATGGGTGGTATCTGATAGCGTGGCCAGTCAGCGGCAGCTCCCAAGAAGGCTGTCAGATGGGCCTCCACTCATGCTAAGCAATACAGGGCTCTGTTGGTTTACATCTGACAAGAAATCCCCCAGCCCCATTCTGTAGATGTGTGTTTGTGTCTTCTTCTCTCTGGCACATCCGTTCTTACTGCCCAAGGAGCCATTTGGGCACTTGAGTACTCGCTAATCTCTCCTCTGATCCATTAGGAATTCACCTACAGATTAATCTGAGATCAATTTTACTCCTGAGGCTCAAAGGCCAGTGACACAGTCACATTAAAGGTTAAACCCCTCCTCCCAAAGAGAGGCAGTGGTACAGAGAGAAAAGGAAGGTGGAGATGCCAGACCTGGGGAGGCCATCTTACAAGGATGCTCGGTAGTCATGTGAGCCCACCAGGAAAGGCCTCATAGAAATGAAGGCTTGGAGTGAGGGACCCAGGAGCGACCAGCAGGAGCAGGACTGAAGGCTCAGGTCCGGTTCTGACAGTACCCATCCGCCCTCCTCTTCACAAAGAACAGCAGCAGAACCCGACATGATGGCAGTGGTTGCTTTTGCACATGTATGTGTGGTGCCTGCATGTGAGCATTCATGTTTTCATATATGCAGACATGCATGTGCATGCATGCCTGCGTGTGTATGGAGGTCAGAGGTCAATGCCAATTGCTGTCTATCTTATATTCTGAGGTAGGACCTCTCTCTCACTTGGATCCAGAGCTTGCCTATTCAACGAGTGTAGTTAGCCAGCTCGCTCTGGTAGTCCGTGTCTTTACCCACTCAGTGTGGGTGTTGGGATCTGAACTCAGGCCCTCATGTCTGTGCAGTGAATGCTTGACCCACTAAGTTTTCTCCCCAGCCTTCCTTCCTGAAGCTAGGCTCAGTTTGAGGCAATTTTTAATGGCAAAGGGCTCAGTGTCTCACCAATCCTGTTGGCCTGTGGTCCCCCCCCCAAAAGACAATATTCGAATAGATAGTGACATTAGGGGAGCATTGGTCAACATGTCACCTGCATTTTCCAAAAGTCTTTTCGTTTAAACTAGTACTCCAGAACCTGCAATAATCACACATATATGAACCATATATATATATATATATATATATATATATATATATATATATATATATATATATATATATAAAGAGAGAGAGAGAGAGAGAGAGAGAGAGACTCAGAACTCAGATTTAAGGATCCTTAGACCCTACAAGCCCTCAAAAAGAGAACAGCAGCAGTATCTAGATTCCTGCCCCCACTTTCTTTAAATTCAATGAGTAAAAAATAGATTGTTTTACACCAGTCTTCTCAAAATCTTGCTTGAAGGTGAACTGGAGATCACATTAATGACTATCAAAACCACAGCTGACTGCCAAGCCTGGAAAACTTTTCCCCCAGTCTTTGTTTGAAAATGTGTCTTTGGGGGAACTTTAACCTCTCTCTGACTCCTAATTAGCTTTTCTTCAATGGCAGAAATTCAGAGGAAGTGAAACTGCAGCAGAGGTTGTTGCCTGGGGCACAGGTTAGGAGAATAACGGGACCCTTTCATCCTGTCCTCTGAAGTGATTCTAGGGATTAATGCGGTTGTCTTGAAAGTATCACTTAGATCCAGGCCTCCCTGAGAAGATACCGATGTGTACAATGAACACAATTCCCTAGGATGCTGGTCACAATTCCCTAGGATGCTGGTCAGTGTATTCTTGCCCAGACATCTCCACACACAGATTTGTCGTATGTCAAATTTTATCCAACAAATTATTCCTCCCCAGACTCTTCCTAGTCAGTCTGCTATAGACCCTCTTGTCTCTGCAGGTGCACCCTCTGGAGTCAAGCACTCACCGATCAGGTGGGGCCATCTGAAGTAGAAAAATAATACTCTGTTCATTGGACAGCGATAGGAGAGGGACTGGCAGGAGACTGGTCTCAGAAGATCCCGTTCCGAAGGGACTTCTTGCAGGATTTTCTCATTACTGAGCTATCCACTCAAGTGGGTTCCTTAAACGAAGGATCAGTCTTTCCTCAAAGATGAGCTTATTCTTTGATTCGCTCAACAACCATTCACACAGTGTCTGCTCTGGGCCGGGAAGAAGTTGACTTCAAGTGTAATTTTTATCTTTTGTAGAGTTGACATTCGAGTCAGAAAGATGAATAAAACAAGAACCAAGACAGAATTCTACTTTCCAGGAGTGGTAAAGTTGTGCTGTTTATTTGCTTGGCTAATGGGTTGTTTGGTTATTGACTGATTGATGGGTTGTTTGTTTGGGGGTAATTAAGGGCCTTAACATGTTACACAAGCTGGCCTCAATCTCCTGGGCTTGAGTGATCTTCTACAGCAGCCCGTCAAGCGACTGGGACTTCAAGCACATACTTGGCAGTCAAGGAGATTTTATATTAGGCCACCCTGATAACACTGAACTAAAATAGAAACATGAGATCCATGAGGAAGAATAAAGGAAGAACCCTTCTCACAGAAAGGCCACTGAAAACAACTATCTCAGAACCAGGAAGAGGTGGGGAAACCGAAGGGAAATTTTTAGAATATAAGGGAGCCGGCATGCCTGCCTGAGGGTGAGAGGAGACTAGAGAACTGGGTGGGCAGGCAGCTGGTGGGGACCTGCCTGGAAGGCTACGATCAAGAGTTTCTCCAGCTTACGAGGAGCCGCTGAGGTGCATCAGTCGCAAGTCAGGTGAGGATGCTGTTCAACAGGTCTGAATATCTACGGCAACCATTTTCCTTACTTAATTGTAAAGTTTAGAGTGATCTCCCGTGGGGTTCATGTTCAGCTTGGCTCTTGTTCTGGTTTCTTTTCTGTTGCTGTGATAAACACACTCTGGTCAAAAGCAACTTGTAAGAGAAAAACATTTTGTTGGCATATGTTTCCAGGTCACAAGCCCTCGTAGAAAGGCAATGTGGAGGAAACTCAACTATGGGTTCAAAGGCAGAGACCACAGAGGGATGCTGCTGGTACAGCCTAAGGTCACTTGCTGAGGGATGGTACCCACAGTGACCTGGCCCTCCCACATCAACTAACAAATAGGAGAGTTCCTCCACTGTCTACATGCATGTGTGTGTGTGTGTGTGTGTGTGTGTGTGTGTGTGTGTGTGTATGTGTGTGTGTGTGTGTGTGTGTGTGTGTGTGTGTCTAAGCTAGGCTCTCCTCCTAGATGACTCCAGGCTGTGTTAAGTTGACAAAGCTCATGAGGCTAGTGCTGTGGCAGCTCACACTGAGCATGACTGCCCACCTTAGAGACTATGACTCTGGAGATGCTTCTCAAGTGTCTGTTGACTAACTTCTGTTGTCAAGGCAACAACAGAATGGCTGGAGAAACCATGGTCATGCTTGTGATGGTTTTGTCATCTGATTAATACATTTAACATCAAAATTCAAAGGACACCTATACCTTAATATTTCATTGGGGATTTTTTTTGGGCCTACAGGGATGTCTTCCTGATCTCTTATTGTTTGTTATAAACTGTAGTTTTCTATTTATCTACTCTTTTAGCATTTAAAAAATGATTTGAATGTGCATATATGTGTGTGATGTATGTATGTGTGGGGTGTATGTGTGTGTATGTGTGTATATGTGTGTGATGTATGTGTGTGAGGTGTATGTGTGTGATGTGTGTGTGTGGTGTGTGTATGTATATGTGTGTGTATGTATGTGTGTGTGATGTGTATGTGTGTGTGATGTGTATGTGTGTGTGATGTGTATGTGTGTGTGATGTGTATGTGTGTGTACATGTGTGTATGTGTACATGTGTGTATGTATGTGTGTGTGATGTGTGTGTGTGGTGTGTGTATGTGTATGTGTATGTGTGTGTATGTATGTGTATGTGTGTGTGATGTGTATGTGTGTGTGATGTATGTGTGTGTACATGAATGTATGTGTACATGTGTGTGTGTGTGTATGGGGGGGGGAGGGAGAGAGAGAAGGTGCCTACAGAGGCCACAGAGGATTTTGGATCCCCTGGAACTAGAGTCAGAGGCAGCTGTGAGCTGACTAACATGGACGGTTGCAGGGAATTCAACTCGAGCCTAGCACAAGAGCAACAAATGCTCTCAGTCACTGAGCCATCTCTCCAGCCTACTGTACTGTATTTAATTAAATGTTTAAGATGCTTTCTCCTATTCTTTCAGATACAAATCAATCTTTGGGCGTGTTTCTTTTTCTACGTTTGAGTCATACCCTTAGTTTCTTAGGTGATGTGGTTGTTCTTATCTCTTGGTGTTTCCTTTTTTTGCTGCTTTTTAAATCCTTCTAAATTCTTCCTTAACATTTTAGGCTTGTGACTGAGGTAACTGAGCTTCTGGTGTTCCTGGCTGCTCTGCTGTCTCTTTAGCGGTACATTGTCAGTAGCTTTCTTTCTTCACTTTGAGTCTGCAGATTGGTACCAATCTACACTTATACTTATAAGTTTCTAAGTCAAAATTGGGAATTTTAGGATTTGATACCTTGTGCGGTTGCTTAAGCTTCCTTCTTACTTATTTGCCTCACCGTGTATGATTTGTTATCTGAAAATTAATGTTACTGAAATAATTTTAAGACAGATTTTGATGCCTGAGCAACTTTCAGCAATGCGGCAAATTGTCACTGGGTAAAATAACTTCAAGAAGTAACTTGGTGTTTGGGGGGTTTGTTGTTAGAACATCCACCAAGAAATGACTGAATTTCATTATTGAACAAGAAAGTCTGACACAAGAAGGAAAATGTGTATACAACTCTGTAGTGAGAATTTTGGTTTCTTTAAAAAACACAGAAATATTATAGGAATATGTTTTCATTTTAATCCCAGGTGTGGGCTCTGAGGCTGCTTCACAGTGGGTGACTATGATTTGCCTCATGCTCTGGCAGAGGCATGGTTTTGCCAGCTGCAGATAATTTCTGTCATTGTGTAACCTTTAGAATTCTGGGGACTTTTCAGAGGATATGTAAATGTTAGGGGCCTCCAGAGGGGTTGTGTTTACTGTTGGTGGCTTGTGGGTTAGTTACTGTTGATCAAGGTTTGTTGAGTAGTCATGTGCAAAGAAGAAACAAACAGAAGAAAGATATCCTGACAGCGAAGGTCAAACTTGCCCCCCCCCCCCAAGGAACTCAACGCCCCAATCAGCAGGCAGTAGCCTAATAAGAATGTCACCTCCTTTCCCCTCTATCCTTCTTTCTCTCTACCTAGTGTTAGGGGCTGGAAAGGGCAGGAGGAAGAAGAACCCACAAAGTAGCCAAAGAACACCCACAACTCAAACCTACTACATTTGATAAAGGCACACCTCTGCTTACAAGTTTGAGCTGGCACTTGTTAGCATTTTTTCTAGGCTCCGCCCAACAGTTGCCTGGCAATAGCCAGGTGTTCCTGACTCATTATAAAAGGGGCTGCTCGCCCCGCCCCACTCTCTAGCTCTCTTGCCTCTCAGTCCCTTCTCTTCCCATTCCCCTCCCCCATCTCTCTCCACGTGTTCATGGCCAGCCCCTCCCTACCCCCCCACCCGCCTTTCTCTGTCTCTGCTACCCCCTCAACTCCCCTCCCAATGCCCTAAATAAACTCTATTCTATACTACACCCATCCTGTGGCTACTAGCCAAGCCTCTACCAAACATAACCATGGCTTCCTCTTCTTTTTTATAAAACACAACACCAATAATTAGAGCTACAGAAAAATCTCAAAGTCTATTCAGCCTGCCCGTCTCTATGTCCAGTTTAAGCAAATATCTGTTTTATAAAATGTCTGTTTTCTGCTCCCAGGAAGACTCTCCTTCTAAACAGCCATGACAACCTTCCTCTAGGATGAATTACTAAGGCGGGAGACTTGTTTCAGAGCTTTTCCACTTAATCTTGTCCTGATTTTTTTTTTTTTTCTCTACGGAAGTAACCGGATGACTATCCAAAATGTTGTCACAGTTATTGGACGTTATTTTATGACTGAAAAGTAATTTTAAAACCCATTCCCTTCACGCTTTACTCTAAGGGACATTTGCTGTGTGGTGTTCTAAGACGTGGTCAAACGGAAGACTCTTTCCTCGGCATCCGCTCTCTCCAGCTGGGGCTCGCCTCCTCTCAAGCTTTGCTGTCAGGAGCCTGACAAAGGCCTTTGGTAAGTCTCTGCTCCCCACTCCCGTGCCTGTTGTGAGCAAAGTTAGCATTGGATTCTGAATTTCTTATCTGAAATTCTTACCCAGACATTTCTCTTTTCTCACCCCTGTCTGTATTTTCTGTTTCTGCACAAATATAAATTTAACGAATATTGTTAGCATTTTGTCTAGGCTCCGCCCCACAGTTCCCTGGCAATAGCCAGGTGTGCCTGACCCACTATAAAAGGGGCTGCTCGCCCCCTCCTCTCTCTCTTGCTCTCTTGCCTTCTTCTTCTCGCTCTCTGCCTTTCTCTGTCTCTACTACCCTCTCACCTACCTTCCCCATGCCCTTAATAAACTCTATTCTATACTATACCCATCCTGTGGCTAGGGATGCCACAACATGGGCCAGTGGAGGCACCCTCGTTCCCCACACCTTAATGCACATCTACCAAACATATTCCTTCTCTGTTTTTATAAAATACAACAAATATATCATAAAAAAATAGAAAAGGAATCCACTCTGCAAAACTCACTTGAGGTTTTAGCTCTTTCTCACCCACAATGAAATAGATTACAATTTACTTGAATTAGACCTCTTTTATTAGGAAACACACTATTTCCTTTAAATGAATGGCTTTGATTTTTTCTATGTTGCTATTACAACTATCTCAAGGGCAATATGGATTTTATTTGTGTTTGGTTATTGAGACAGGGTTTCTTATTTTCTAGCCACTATGTCATCCAAGCTGGCCTCAAATTCCAGGTGATCCTCCTGCCTCAGCCTCTCCTGGTGCTGGGATTGTAGACATGACCCATACCTGAAATGAGTAGCTTTCGATTTAATAATAAAAAAATAAATGAGTGCATTTGGTTCATTGTGAGGCCTTAGGTAAGAATGAGGATGTGGGGCCTCAGTTTCCCCAACTGTAGAAACTGGACATTTGCCCACAGCTGGCAGGATTAAAATGAGAACACAACAGGTCAAAGATTGAAAGAACACAATAAACGTCTTGTAGATTATTCCAAGTTGAGGTGCGATTGTTAGTGTTACAAACTCCATCTTCTAATTATTCTCCCCAAACTCCGATTAATGCCTTGCACATCTTAGTGTATGAAAAGTATCCTCCATTAGGAGAAGGCGCTGCCATGGGGCCACCACCAATGTGAACTCTGGATCCAGCAGGATGTGTAGAGTAAATGGGCACAGTCTAGGTGGTGGGCACCCGGAGAAGTCCTCAAAGCAGAAACCCCCAAACCTCAGCATGAATTAGGAAGCAGAGAACAGCAGGGGCCAGGACACTGGGCCACATTGGCAGCTCTAGAAACTGTGGCTGAAGTCAACACAATTAAGATCCTGACTCTATTTTTTTATTAACAAAGGAACGAGGCTAAAGCTCTCCCTGCTCCAGATTAAAGAGAGACAGGCAGGATAAGTTCACCATCCTTTCCACTCCCAGTACCCAGTCCAGGCTGCTCTCTGGCTTTGCACATGTCACAGGTCATTCACTGTAGGACCGTAATGGCTCAGGGACACAGAGGAAGGGTTGAGACAGCTTCACTCCCAGAAACCCAGTTGGCCATCTCCCCTCCTCTCAACCCGGTCCCATGAAGCCGGCTGCCCCACTACCAACCCTAGCAGGAATTTATTACCGACAGTTATCAGGCCTCTCTCCTTGCTTGACCTTATAAGGTAACCCCCACCCCACCTCCAGAGTATGAAGTGTCTTCCACACCCTTGCTCTGACCAATGGTACATGGCTACACAAACCTTGCTTCAGAGACCCTGCCCATTCCCAGGGGCATAAATACCCCCTCACCCCCGATAAATGGAACTCGTTCTCAGAAGCTGTTCCTGGGGTCTTTACCCATGTACTCACCACCAATCAAGGCCCTGCATTGCCCCACCCACTCTGGCTCTGGCTGGCTACCCTGAGGGGGAGAAGAGGATGGGGAGTTATCTTTAGTCCTCTCTGGTAAACACCAGCACTTCTTATCTTGCCTTTACCTATCACAGTGGTGGTCTCCGCTAAAATCTAGCCATGCGCATGTGGGAAGGAAATAGCAGGACCAGCAGTATGGCTTGTGATATGTTAGCATTCTTTCTAGGCTCCACCCCACAGTTACCTGGGAACATCAGGAAGGCCTGGCTTACTATAAAAGGGGCTGTTTGCCCCTTTCCTCTGTCTCTTACTCTCTTATTCTCCCTGACTCTCTTCTCTTCCTCCCCTCCCCCTCCCCCTCTCTCTTCACGAGTTCCTGGCCGGCCTCGCCTGACCTCCTCCTCCTCCTCCTCCTCCTCCCCCCTCCTCCTCCTTCTCTCCCTCCTCCTCTTCCTCCTTCTTCCTCCTCTCTCTCTCTCTCTCTCTCTCTCTCTCTCTCTCTCTCTCTCCCCTCCCTCCCCAAATCCCCTCCCCATGCCCTAAATAAGCTCTATTCCATACTATATCCGTCCTGTGGCTGATACTTCAGGGGAAAGGGTGCCTCAGCATGGGTCCATCAAGGCGCCCCTCCCACCACACCATACCTGGCTCATATCCTTGGCTCTTTTTCTTTTTATAAAACACAATGAAAATAACCTATTCCACAGTTTTCAAGAAATTCCTATATCATTAAAATGGAACTAATTTTCTTCTACCTGCCTGAGTGTCAATATGGTGTCTGGCACACAGAAACACTCAGCATTTGTTGAATGGAGACCTTGGGTTCATTCTCTATTATCATTGAAAGACTTGTCCACGAAGGACCCTCCAGGCGACCTCAACTTTACAGAGAGTACAGTTAACTGATTTAGTGCAATAGTGCTAAACTAACTTTTTGGTTTGTTTTGAAGAATCAGTTCCACTTTCATCATAAAACCCTAGGGCTGGGAGATAATGCAGTCAAGTAGAGTGTTTGCTTGCAAGCACAAGGATCAGAGTTCAAATCCCTACAACCATGTAAAGAATCACACATGGCAGTGCATGCTAATAGTCTCAGCACTGGGGGGTGGGGTGGGGGCACAGGAAGATTGCTGGCGAGCCATTCTGAACATTTGGCAAGGCTGCAGCTCCAGGAGAGAAGTCTCAAAACACTAAGCTGGTAAGCAATAGAGAAAGATGCCTCCACAAGCACGTGCATGGCACAGGCACCAACACCTACACACACGCACGCGCACACACGCACACACACATACACACGCACACACACATATACACACACGCGCACACACGCGCGTGCACACACATGTACATGCATATGCACATGCACACATGCATATGTAGACACATATATATGCATGTACACACATGCACATGCATTACACACAGACACACACATCTATACACACACACATGCACAAGTGCACATGCATATACACACGCACACACATGCACATGTAGACACACAAATATGCATGTACACACATATGCACAAGCCTGCACACACAGAGACACACATGTACACTACAAATACACACAAATAAAAGTGTAAAAATATTTTGAAAAATGAGAAATGACCTAAATGGTCATTTTAGGTGTGCATGGTGGGGTGGCGGACAAGAACCCATGGACTCGCAACACATGTTTATCTTTTTTACACTTTAGTATCTCTTCTTTTTCTTTCTCTCCCACTGTCTCTTAAGATTGTACAATGCAGTTTTATATTCAGCTTTCCCACATAATATATTTTGAAAACCTCCACTCTCCTCTTGCAGTGTAGTTTATTCTAAAGAAAATGCCAACCACTACAAAATCTCTTCAGTAGAGGGCATGGTGGAGCATCGGGTTTCTTTTCTATTGCTATTTACTCTGGCCGGAACATTCTTTTCTGTCTCCACATCCCCAAACTGGGCAGTTCTTGTGGCGGTTTAAATGAGATGTTCCCTACAGTCTTAGACATTGGAATACTTGTGTCCCTGGTTGGCAGTGCTTTTGGGGAGGCTGAGAAGGCCTTGTCGGAGAGGTTTGTCACCAGAAGCCTGCTAGAGTTTACAGACTTGTGCCATTTCAAGTTTGCTCTCTCCGCTCTGTCTTTGCAGTTCAAGATGCTGGCGCTCGGCTGGCTTCTGCCTCACCTTCCGTGCCTGCAGCTTACAGTCATCTTGTCTGCCATGGAAAGACCCTTACCCCTTTGGAGCCACTGGCCCAAATCCACTGTCTGTCTTGTAAGTTGTCTTGGACAGTGTTTTATCACAGCTACAGAAAGTAACAATGATAGTCCTGATCTCCCTTGAGGATCACTGTAGATTTCCTATCTTCTGAGGAACCCCCCCCCCACAAAATGTAGACAAGGTATTCTGTTGTTCGTGTCTATTGTAATCTCCCCTGCTTACTCCTGTGACAGCAGACACCAGGCAGGAAGAAAGGCATCATGAAAAGCCCTCTGCAGACCTCTGCCTCCCAGCCTCTGTTTGGGACATATGTATATCTGGTCAGCATCCTCCGGCACAAATTCCACAGTCAGGGCGTGGTGGGGGTTAACAAAACTTTGTAAATGTAGATAGCAGGGTCAAAGAGGAAATCCTCCTTATAAGCCAAGGAAGACTGGCTAAGCTAGAGATGAAAACTCAGCTTACAGGAGGACAAGATAAGGAAGGGAAGGAATAAATGTCCCTTTAACAATGACATAGGTGTTCCTGTCCCCACAAAGTGCAGCCCCCAGGCAGAAGTCTAAGGCTTTCAGTGCAGGGCCTGTCTGCTTGGCTTTCTTCTGAGGAAGTCTAATGCTTTTGTTTCCTCCTCTTGGTGTTTCCCTCTAGGCTGTGGTGGAGACTGCAGACTTGTCTATCATATCATCCAGGGCACCCCAGTAAGCTGCCCAAGTTCCCATCTGTATCTGTTTAAAATATTTCCTCTCTCCCTCTCCCTTCCCCCTCCCCCTCCCTCCCTCCCTACTTCTCTCTCTCTCTTTCTCTCTCTCTCTCTCTCTCCCCCCCCGTCCCTCCCCCCTTTCTTTCTCTGCCACACGAGTGAAACATGCCCTAGGCGACCAGAAAAGGGTGTCGATTCCCTGCAGCTGGAAATACAGCCACTTGTGAGCCCTACACCGCACATGGATGCTAAGAACCAAACTCAGGTCATGTGGAAAGGCAGCAGATCCTCCTCACCCGAGCAGCTCCTCTCTACCTCCCCACCGTGTGCACCCCGCACCCCTCGTCCATTTCTAAAGTTCTTTATCTAGAAGACCAGGAACTGATAAGAGCGCTGTGTCCTCCAGTGACGCTACCACGTGCCCACCTCACTCCTCCAGTGACTCTCGGTGGTCCGCAGGTATGGCCTTCCCTTTGAGCCCTCCCACACTTCCTGTCTGTCAGTGTCCTCTGTAGTGTACAGCAGCACCTACAGTGTCGGTCTTCTCAGCTGTTTCCTCTCTTGTGTTTATAAAAAGATAAGGAGAGGAGAAATATGTTTTGGTGGATGTGTGGTAAGGTATGGGGAAGAGGGTGCCTCCGAGGGCCCATGCGGTCGGTCGGTCGTGTGTGCTGAGGGACCAGCCACAGGACATATAGTTTATTTAGGGCTTGGGGAGGAGAGTTCAGTGGGTAGTAGAGACCGAGAAAGGCAGAAAAAGAACAGAGGAGTAGAGAAGTAGAGGCAGGCCATGAGCACGTGGGGGGAGGATGGGGAGAGAGGGGGAAAGGGCCGAGAGAGAGAGAGAGAGAGAGAGAGAGAGAGAGAGAGAGAGGAAGGAGGGAGAGGAGAGAAAGAGGGAGGGGGAGGGGAGGGAGCAAGCAGCCCCCTTTTTTTTGTTTTTTTGTTTTTGTTGTTTTTTTGGTTTTTTCGAGACAGGATTTCTCTGTATAGTCCTGGCTGTCCTGGAACTCACTCTGTAGACCAGGCTGACCTCGAACTCAGAAATCTGCCTGCCTCTGCCTCCCGAGTGCTGGGATTAAGGGCATGCGCCACCACTGCCCAAAGCAGCCCCTTTTATAGTGAGTCAGGCACACCTGGCTGTTGCCAGGTAACTGTGGGTTGGAGCCTAGACAGAATGCTAACAGCAACCTCCTCCTCCTCCTCCTCCTCCTCCTCCTCCTCCTCCTCCTCCTCCTCCTCCTCCTCCTCCTCCTCCTCCTCCTCCCCTTCCCCCTCCCCCTCCTCCTCCTCCGTCAACAGAGGAGTTTGGTTTGTTTGTTCTGCCACACAGGCAAGCAGCCTGTGCCCACCAGGCTCTCCCGTCCCTGCTCTGTGAGGAGGAGACATGCTGGGGACGGATTCTGCTCAGGCCTTCCTTGGCAGCATCTGCTTGAGGCGGCTGCCCCCCCCCCCCCCCCCAGCTCTGGATGAGCCTGCCTGCTGCTGTTCTGAAAGAGCCCAGGGGCCTCGCTGTGGTCTTCTGGCCAGCGGCCAACCACAGGGCACGGCAGGCAGAGCTGATTTGGGTCAGTGAGTCCTAGCTTTTGACTCCATGCACAGGCCCTTTAAACAGCATCAGCCTCTCAGGAAACCAAAGCCGTCGCAAATGATCAAAACACGCAGTGTCACAAGAGCAGTTTAATGAACGGGGCTTGATCAGCTTGGAAATGGATTGGCCACTTGGGTTTGTAAATAAACAAATAGAGCAGGCCATGTTTGGATTTTTCTAAGAAGAGATGGGGGGGGGGGGAGTGTGAAGAGAGCGGGGAGAGGGAGAGAGGAAGGGAGAGGGGAGCGCTGAGCTTTATGATGTCCTAGAATGGGCATTTGGGGAGAAAGGCTGGGTAATCAACCTTGAAATGTGGAGACCTTCCTGCTTCTCCCACCAGGCTCCGCAGGCTGCAAGCCACCCGTCAGAGTGAATGAGTGACTCCATAAACCCGGACTCTGTGGCTAAACAGCTGGGGCGAAGCATTCTGAAGCTCCTCAGAGCTCAGCAGGCCTCCCTAAAATATTTACGGTAAGCAGTAGCATGGCAAACCCGAGCTTGGGAATTCTGGATGAAAGCTAAGAAAGAAGCTACAAGGGGGCCAGCTGGACCGTGTCTAGTAAATCTCCTAGTGTTTCAGAATTCCCTTTCTTTATCTGCACCCAGCAAGCAGGGGTAGGTAGTGAGGAGGTGAGACACCTGGCCACTGGCAGAGTGGCAAACAGCTGCGGATGTGTTTCAAATGCTGCTCCAGGCTGCAGCCCTCCCCTGGGGCGGGGGAGCTGGCTTTCAGAAGGCTCTCCAGGAAAACTTGCCCCAGTATCTCATGTGTCTAGAAGGGTCTATAAATCAAAGGCGTACAATGGGACTCAGCTGAAGGAAACATTTCTGATCCCTGGGGATAGACCACTTACAGGCCCGCAGAGGGGAGCTGAGAGGAGCTGAGAGGAGCTGGGGGATTGTTTACATCCCCCTCCTACATCAAAGGCACAGTGATGGCTTGAAGTTCCCCAAACGCTGCCCTTTTACAGATAAGTAAGGTTCAGCGCCCAGAGGTTGGGGCAGCTTCAGGGATTCCTGTTATTTTTGTATTGAAAGGTTTCCTTTGGTCTCTATTAGAACGGAAGGTCCATATAATTACTGACTTGGATTGGTGAGGAGGTGGAAATTCTGTTGAGGCCTCTTCCAGGCAGATGGATCGCCTGGGTCCTGGATGAGCTAAGGGAACTTCTGCCGTGGGTCTCAGAGTCTTCACATTGGGCATACTCACAGCAATCAATTGAAATACAGTCACTGGTGTGCAAGACACAGATCCCAGCTGTGCCTGGGAGAGCCAGGTGTGGATTTACTGTGGGATGTTCAATATTTGAAGAAGCTTCAGAGTTTGGTATAATCCAGACCTGGATCAGTGAAAGCCTAGAAAAGGCTAACCCTTTGTCTTCTTACTAGACAGCATTTTCCAAATTCCATTCAACTAGAGAAGAGACTCCTAATGTTTCCTGGTGTTGTGTAGCAGGTTTTTTTTCCCCAAGGTTGAAACATTTTATCTTTCAGGGGAGCTCCTTAGGGTAGAATGTAAATAACTCAAAATAGAGACAGAAAGTCCCTAAAACTGACCAGATTCACCAGGCCCCTCCCTCTCTTAAGAGTAAACAGTCAAGACAGCTGAGAATCGTTCTCAGACAAGCCAAGCAGCCTGGTAAGCAGACTGGTACAGGCTTAAGCCACCAGGAAAGGCTGCCCTCCAACCTGCTGATCTGCCTACAGGCTGTACTATATACTCCAGGTTTCCAGCTTTCATGAGCTGTCTGTCACCCATGCTGGGGTGGGCTTTGATGATGTAGCTGTTATTGAGTTATTTCTGCTGTGGTAAGAAAACCTCTCCCATATTCTTGTATATGTAACTTCAATAAAATGCATTGGCTCACCAAATGATATTTTGGTAGTATCTATACTTTGGCCTGTGGGCTCCCTGTCTAGGGTGAGTAGATTGTGTGTGTGAGAATGTGAGTGTCTGTGTGTGTGTGTGTGTGTGTGTGAGTGTGTGTGTGAGTGCGTGTGTGTGTGTGAGAGAGTGTGTATGTGTGTGTGAGTGTGTGTGTGTGATCTCTCTAGGAAGAAACCACCATAAAACATATGGGAAGAAAATCATGGAGCCCTTGACCTTTCTTGGGTTGCCTGCTGCCTAGCAGGTCTTCTCCAAACGTGCAAACCCTCACTCTGCTGCTATGGTTCCATGCATAGGAAATGCTTGAGACAGGTAAACCTGAAGAGACAGGAAGTAGTTTTATAGTTGCCAAAGGCCAGGGGGATGGATTGGTTACAACTAAGGGGTGCTGGGTTCTTTGGGTTTTATGACAATGTTCTAAAATATCTACATAGAAGCTCAGCTCTGTGAAGAAACTGAAAACCATTTATATGGTATATGGGCTATACCTCAAAACTGTTAACCCTTCAGATCATAAACTGCTTAACCTAAACAATTAAACATGCCCACTGCTCCTCATGTGGCAGGTGAACAGCTACCCATTATCACTGGGGGACATTGACCCCTTGCACCTGATCTAACACCCCAAAACCTGCTTTTATTTTTATTTGTTTTCATTTGGTTTAAGATAGTCTCTGTTAGCTCAGACTGGCCTCCAACTCATTATGCAGTTGAAAAAGACCTTTAACAGGCATGAGCCACCACATCTGGCAGAAGCCTGTACTTAATGTGGGGAGCACACAGGCAGGCATTTTGAAATGACTGTAAAATGTTCTATTTCACTGTCTGGTGTATGCATGTGATCCCAACAAAGAGGAGGAATTCCCTCACAGAGGCGGGGAGGGGGAGGGGACACGGGGTTTCCAAAGAAAAGGGGAATCATCGGAAATGTAAATAAAGTATCAAAAATAAAAAAATAAATTAAAAAAAAAAAAAAGCCAGTCTGGGTTACATAGGAAGACCCTGTCTCAAATACAAAACCTAAGTAACCGGACTTTCAAAGGCTTTTTTTTGATACTTTTTCTATCACTCTTTCGAGGCTTGTGTTTTTTGTTTTGTTTTTGAAATAGGAACTCATGTAGCCTGAGGTTACCCGAAACTTGCTAGGTACTCAAAGATGACCTTGAACTCCTTACCCTCCTGTCTCTACCTCCCAGTGCTGGGGTCACAGGTGTGTGCCACAGCTGCTAAAACTCCTTCTCAGGGGGAGACATAACAACTACCCCTCCTTTTAAGGTCCCTTTGATAAACTGAGGGACAGTTCCATCAGCTCACTCTAGGAACTCAGGAGTCCTTATTTCTGCATGTTCTCAGAGGTGAGGGGTTCCTTACAGAGGTGTGGGTACTCCTGACCAGGCTGAAGCTAATGTCTTTACCTATCAAGGATAAGGGCAGTTCTGTAGATGGAGCTCCCCACACCCCATCATTCTCCACCTATATACTCTAGCTTCTCTCAGACCCCCCAAGACCATGTGTAATTAGGGCAAAATTATATACAACTGACTGAGAAGGGCTGGATACTCAAGTGAGGGTCTTGTAACTCCTCCCCCCTCCTCCATCCAAGGAGAACCCAGAAGTGATAATCTTTGTCAAGCAGCTGGACTCTTGGAGCTGGCAGCAGCTTGGCTTGGAGGATAGTCCTGTATATACAACAGTTGCCATGCCTGACTGCCTTGAAACACATCAGTGTGTGTGTGTGTGTGTGTGTGTGTGTGTGTGTGTGTGTGTGTGTGAGTGTGTGTCTGTCTGTCTGTGTATCTGTGTGTGAGTGTGGGCATATGTGTGGTGTGTGGCTTCAAGCATGTATTTGCACATGCATGTGTCTGTGTACATGTGTGTGTCTGTGACTGTGTGTCTGTGTGTGCATGTGTGTGTGTATACTGCTGTATGTGTTTGAGTGTGTGTCTTCAAGCATGTATTTGCATGTGCATGTGTATTGTGTGTACATGTGTGTGTCTGTGACTGTGTGTGACTATTGTGTGTGTGCCTGTGTGTGCATGTGTGTGTCTGTCTCTACATGTGTGTGTGTGTTGTGCATTTGATTCAGATTCCATACAGATCTCCCCACTTGTGGTTCAGTCAGACTATAGCATAGCTGCATTTGTGGGAATGAGTTTCCATTTCTAATGCTTCTTTGGGTTTTTATGTAAGTCCCCACGTAAAAAAAGCACCGAAGATTGTTGTTGTTAAAGAATTCTGACTTTTAAAGCATTTTAGTAATCTAATCGAGTAACTCACTAGCCAGCCGTGGCAGGTGCCCGCACTGTGTAATTGAACCTGGGCTGCCTGAGTTTAAATTCTGATTCACCCGTTTAACAACTGTTACTTTGCCCTGGGTTTGTTGTCTGTAAACTTGGAATGTAGGTGCTTTGTTCATGGAATGCTTCTGGACGGCTAATAAAAAATCAGTGTGTAGAGTCTGGCCCATAATAGCTGCTCAGTAAAAAAGGCAGCAAATGTTACTGTGGTTTGATTTCTCACATCTCACAGGCTGTGTGTCTTCAGGGTGATCTAAGCTCTTTCCGGTATACGGTGGTACCCTCAAAGCGTGCAAAACGAAGTTCTCAGATGCAAACACAGAAGGGACTGAAGGAGGGAGAGGCAGGCTAGAGAGGACACTGGGGAGCCACACACCAGCTCCTTTCCTTTAACAAAATTATTGTGGGGCAGGCTGCTGAGGGAGGTGGGGACACATGCCACAGCACACATGTGGAGGTCAGAGATCAGCTTGGGTTGATTCTCTGCTTCCATCTTTATGTGAGTTCCAGGGAATAAACTCAAGCTGGCAGTGCCTTTATTGGCTCTGCCATCTTCCTGGCCCCCCAGGTTTATTTTTCTAGATCCAGCCATCCTTACACCCACACCCATCCACCCCACTTTAGAAATAGGCTTCCTGCAACTGTAGCGAGTGCTATCACTCCCGTTACCTGTTGTCCCCTGCCACTTAGGCATGGGCTTGGTGAAGAGGGAAGACAGTCAACCCAAGCCTTGACAATGAGGGTGTGTGCCTGTGCATATGTGCGTGTGTGCCTACGTAGTGTTTGTGTGTGTTTGTGTGTGTGCGTGTGTGCATGTGTGTATATGTGTATGTGTTTGCATGTGCATGTATGCATGTGCCCGTGTGTGTGTGTGTGTGTGTGTGTGTGTGTGTGTGTGTGTGTGTGTATGTGTGCACACGCGTGAGTTGTTTTGTTTTCCTGTGAATTTGAAGTTGGGTCCAGGAGCTTCTAGCCTGTCCATGAGATTCTACAACTTTAGGAAAAATCTGTTCCCTAACCACAGTAGATTGTTGCTTTGCTAGGAGCATCAAACAAAACCTAAGCCAGACATCACTTGTATCCCAACACTTGAGAGGCAGGGAGGTGCAAGTTACAGACCAGCCTGAGCTACTGAGTGCATGCCATGGCAGCCTGAACTGCACAGAGAGATCCTGTGTCACAAAACACAAATAAAATAAAATAGAAAATAAATTCAAGGTCTACACAGGGTGCAGATACAGACCAGCCTGTGTGTGGCCACAGTGCACTCCCACAGAGCCACTCATGTGCTCCTCTAGAGCGTTCCAACTTAAAAAGTTCACATTATATTAATATATAAAAGGATAGGAAAAAATTATACAGAACTCACAAATTTACTTTAATTCATAAAATGTGAGGGAAAAACGAGTCTCAGTAGCAATAAAAGAATTGTAGCGGGGCTTGTTTTATTTTTAATATTTTGTGATCATTCAGATAAAGTCTGTATCAGGGCACATTATATATAGTCCCCCTTCCTTTTAAACATGTATCTTCTCTGGTCCCAGTTTTCTCCAAATCCTATTTTGATATATTAATTCAAACACACATATTACTAGCTTAGCTGACAGCTAGTTAATGCCCTTATAAGGTATTATTATCTTAAAAATGAATCTCCATGGGGCCAATGAGTTCGAGTTAGTTTTCAGCCCTAGGCTCTTCCAGTACTAGGCAAAACCGTTTATTCCAAAACTAAACATCACAGTGACTTAGCAAAGCACGGGAGAAACAATAGAACAATCTAAAACTTGCTCCCATGATTCCCATCGGCATCTGATTCCCCTGTGCAACTAGGTTTTTAGGGTCCCTGTTAGAATGACCAAGGAGCTTTTAAAATACGAAATTGGAGGGCAGGAAAGGCTGGACGTGGCTCCTTTACAGTGCTCAAAAACACCTGCATCTCCAGTTCCTGGGCATCTGGTAGTGAGTCCTCACGTGATGGATGGAGAGATCCACCCCCGCAAGTGCTCCTCTGACGGCCAGGCTTGCACAGTGGCATGTGAGCACCCCATTTATTAAAGCAGTTAGTATTAAAACACACAACTGCTCTTGATCCAGAGACTGCTTCAGCAAGCCTCACTGCTGCGGGTTTAGAGCTTTTGAGGTGAACCGGGGCTGAGAAGCGAGGGTCTAGTACAGCTGATTGGATGCAAAATTTCACATCGGAATGTCCGAAGGCGACTCACAGCTGCCAACTGTCCAGGAATGGAAATAAACTGGAGATTGCCCAGCGTCTGACCCCGTTGGCAGTGGCCTTCCCGGATGGGAGAGAGACCCTTTGGCGCCATCGCCCCCTCGCGGCAGCACTTGGTATCTGTCTGGCAACTGAGGTTGACCTTGAGTCCGTGGTTGTTTTCAGGAACCAAGACTGTCCTAAGCCTCCAGGAAGTAGCATCTGCATCTTGCTGGGTCAGCACGGTCCCCTGATGTAGGTGTCGGTTTACCCCTGCCTGCCATGTCAGCAACGGACTTGGAACCATAAACCTGGGGCAAAGTTTACAGATCCGTTCTAGTCGGGAGTAAACAGGGTCGCTTATCACTGACTGGGACTGCTGAGCAAGGCTAGACTTACTCCAGAAACTTTAAAGACAATGCAAGACAGGGGTTGGAGTGTGGGAAGAAGGCACGTGTACAGCGAGGCTGGTCGATTCTTAGTTATTGCCCTTCTGTGAGAGTGGAAGTTCAAGGCTACTGGGGTACCATGCCGGGAGGGACAGCTGAGAGGGTCACCAGGGTTTACTGGGACAGAAGTCTATGTTGAGACCTGACCTCCTGGAGCTAATATGTGGGGCGAGATGATCTCTGTAAAGAACATCTGATAATCCATCAGGAACATCTGGGAAACTTGTCCAGCAAGCTGCTGGCAGAGCCCATTCCGGCCATTATGATTCAGGAGTCCTGGGAGACTGGGAACGTGGAGAAGCAGAATCCAGAGCCGCTACTGCGCACGAAGTCGGTACAGCAACCCTTGGAGGTGGATGGCACCATCTCCATTTTACAGCTCAGGAGAGGGTGGTAGATAGGTGCCCAAGCCTCACAGCTGGCCAGCGATGGGACCTGGGCTGACTTGCTAGGGTGGGAGACTGGGAGTAGGAGCAAATCCCAGAAACAGGTCAAATCCTTCTTTTTCAAGCTGAGTGCCAAATGTCAAAGTGGGGGCCTGAGATAGGAGGGAGCCCTGTGCTGAGCCCGCGTTGCTCCCTAGGAGCAGGGTTGGATATGGAGAGGAACAGAGGATAAAGAGACAGGAAGACAGGCCTGATTACTGCCAGGCAGCAGCCCGGGCTGTGGTTGTTACGCACGCACGCACGCACGCACGCACGCAGAGCAGGGCATGGCTTACATGGGAGTTCCAGGGCTGTTTCCTGGTCCACTTTAAGCCTTCCTCCTTCAGTGCCTTTCTTCTCTTTCCATCTCTCTACCTTGAGAGCTTCTCTTGCATTCTTGTTTCTTGCTCTTACTCGTCATTAGCAGGGGTTTCTTGTCCTTCACACAGCCAAGGCGTCTGCTCATAGCCTGTCCCCTGTTCTTCTTGGGGATGTTAAGGAGAAGCGATCCTTAAAGCGCTTGCATTCATCCCCTCAAAAAACTCATGCACAAATCAGGGGTCAGGCTATAGCTCAGTCTGTATTTGGCTAGCATGCATGAAGTCCTGAGTTCGATCCGCAGCACTGCATGAGTGTGGTGGTGAGGACCTGTAATCCCAGAGCTTGGGAGACACATGTCCCCAGCTCTCCTCAGCTCTCCTCAGCCCAGGAAGCACTGTACTTCCAGAACAAAGCTCATCCTGGGCTGTGTGGAGCTGCCTGCAATTCCCTGTGGCAACCACACTTATCTGGCTCTTGTGTTTAATGCAAGCGAGCTTCTGAGACAGCAAAGCTTTCAGGATACAGCTGAGGACACACGCATGCTGTGCTGCCCTTTGCAGAGCAAACGTGAGTGCACAGAGCAGACGTGAGCTCACCCGCCTTACAGTAATTATGTTCCCATCTGTACAGATGTAAGCAAACCATTTCTGTCAGAAGGCAAGAAAAATCTATATACAGGGGCCTCGGGCCTAGAAAGGTCCAGATCGTCTCTACTGCTTTTGTCTCTTGGTGATTTCAAAGTGAAGGGATGCCAACGTCAGTTCAGAAAGTGCAGTTCATCATGAATGTTTGTTATCAGCAACTTTTATTTTAATACATAAAAGACAATGAAACAACACTGCCTGAGCTTCAAGGTCATTACAGGGTTTTTAAAGTATCAACATTCATCGTGAACATTGGTAGCAACACAGAAATAATGCTGCACTTAATAACTTTGTGTGTGTATGTGTGTGGTATGTGTGTGTATGTGTGTGGTGTGTATGTATGTGTATGTGTCTGTGTAGTATAGTATAGCATGTATATGTATTTGTGTGGTGTATGTGTGTGGTGTGTGTGTATGTGCAGGTGTATATGTGTGTGTGTATGTATGTATGGGGTATAGCATGGTGTGTGTGGTGTGTGTAGATGTATGTATGTATATGTGTCTGTGTAGTGTGGTTCGGTGTGGTGAGTGTATGTGTTTGTATGTATGTGTATGTGTGTTCATGTGTGGGGTGGGTGCAGGTGCATGTGGCGGTGTGTTTGTCTATTGCTGTCTGTCCAGCTTATGTTTTCAGACATGGTCTGTGACTTGACTTTGGAGCTGACCTCCATACCCAGGAATCCTCCTGCCTCCACCTTCCCAGTGCTGGGATTGCAGGCGTGTGACATTATGCTTGGCCTTTCTATGGATGCTGAGGATCAAGCCACGGTACACCCCACAGCACACATTACCAACTGGGTTATATCTTCAGCCCAAGGGATAACGTCTTTCAGACTCATCGGTAACAAACTCCTTTGGAAACAGAGCCAAACATCTGAAATGGAAGCTGTGTAGCTACTGAGGGGATGCTGGTGAGATGGCACAAACTGAGAATGAAGAGACACCAGCATCTGTCATTACTGCCCCTTGCTTATCCAACTATACTAAATGTATCAGCAATTATGTGAGGGTTGGTTTCTTGTTTTTGAGACAAGGTCTCCTGTCTGGCCTTGAACTCCTGATCTTCCTGCCTCTGCTTCCCAAGTGCTGGGATTAGAAATATGTGCCATTATGTCCACACTATATTGGTAACTATAAATACCAGGCAATGCGTGATAGTTACTATTCTCTACTTGATAGGATCTAGAACTACCAAAGGGCCAAGCTTCTGGGCATATTGATGAAAGAATACATACTAGGGGATTTTATTTAGATTAGGTTGAAATGGGAAGACCCATCCTAACTGGGTGGTGCCAATCTATGCAATGGGCCCTGGATTACATGAGGAGGAGAAAACCAGCTGAGCACAAGCATTCATATAGCATCCTGGCTGTGGATACAATATGACTACAGTGGATACAATATAACCGCACTGGGTACAATATAACCACACTGGGTACAATATAACCGCACTGGGTACAATATAACCGCCCTGGGTACAATATAACCGCCCTGGGTACAATATAACCGCACTGGGCACAATATAACCACACTGGATACAATATAACCGCCCTGGGTACAATATAACCGCACTGGGTACAATATAACCGCACTGGGTACAATAGAACCGCCCTGGGTACAATAGAACCGCACTGGGTACAATAGAACCGCACTGGGTACAATATAACCGCACTGGATACAATATAACCGCACTGGATACAATATAACCGTCCTGGGTACAATATAACCGCACTGGATACAATATAACCGCCCTGGATACAATATAACCGCCCTGGGTACAATATAACCACACTGGAAACAATATAACCGCCCTGGGTACAATATAACCGCACTGAGTACGATATAACCACACTGGATACAATATAACCGCACTGGATACAATATAACCACACTGGGTACAATATAACTGCACTGGGTACAATATGTGGATACAATCTAATCAGTCTCCTGCTCCTGCCTCCCTGGACTGTTTGCCCTTACACTGTGAGCCCAAGTAAGCCCTTTCTCTCCTAAGTTGCTTCTCACTGTGAATTTGTTCACAGCAGCCAGAGAAGTTTCTGAGCCACAGTGGAGTGGGAAGGCCTCAGCCACTGGTAGTTTTCAGCTGCCACAGTGAAGCCCATGACAAAGAACCAGAGACCTCATTTTTGTTTTTAGCAGTAAAGACCAATTTTATACAAAAACAGAACCAAGAGACTTGGTCTTTTATGATGTAAATTGAACTCAGCATAGCTATAATATTGACGTGCAAGTGCATTATCCAGAAGGCATTTCGAAAGCCACATCTGAATGCCACAGCTGAGAAGGTTCAAATGAAGCTGAGATTCCTAAAGCCAGATTCTTTCTTTGCCAATGAGTGCTTTTAGAACTATAACTGGGGACAGTTCTCCATTCCAATGAGAAAAAGTATAGTCCAACAGACAGAAAATTAGTTTATACTAAAAAAAAAAAAAAAAAAGCAGCAGCTGATTAATTTCTATAGGCAGCACCCTGAGGCTTGTTGTGGGAATGGAGTCTTAGACAGCTATTAAATCGAATGCATGGGCTTGGGAGTCTGGATTTAATGGATCAGTCCTTACAGTTGGAAGTGTCACTGGTTTTCTTGGCTGATTTAACAAAATATACGCTTACATGTAGCCAATGTCCAATGAGCTGATATCAAAAGTACATTAATGCAGAAAAAGAATCCCCAGATGCAGGAAGATGTGGTACCTACCTACCTACCTACATACAGATGCCCAACATAAATCCTGGGGCCCAGGTGGTAACCTCTTTACTCTGATTAGGAAATGATTTACCCAGGAGAGCTCCAGTGTCCTTGCAAAGCACTGGGGTTGGAAGAGAGGCTCTTCTGCAGAACCCAGCAGCCAAGAGTGGAAGAAGCTGCCACCAAGAAGGGCCAGGACAGTAGAAACAACAGAAGAGAGATTCCAGCAGGAAATTTAACGTTAAAACTTGTGACCTCAGTGGTGATGAGCTGAATGAAAAAGACTTTTTGATGACATCATCAGAAATAGCCCAGGAAGCTGCTGCCAGTACAGAGGCACTACAGGATTCTAGATGGAGATGCTGGCGAGAGGGACTCAGAGAAGCATGCCACCCTGCTATTTGGAGGCTTAAACCACTCTCTGTGAACCCATTGCTGAGGTGATCCCGACAGACAGACTCAAAGGAAGGTTCCTCTTCCTTCATCCCTGAGAAAATCAAGCAGAAAGCACATTAGTCACTGGGGTCCAGAAGTGGCCCCCAAAACCATATGGACTCCAATCTCAGTTAAAGAGGGAACACACCTCAAGATGGATCAACCAGGACAACAGCCCAAAGCTATGTGGTGGATATTTCCCAGCTTATAAAGTCTAAAGATGCAAAAACTACAATGAGCTTATATGTAGATACTGGAAGTGCTGCCCAGTGGTTGGCCCTGACTCCAGCCATTTTAGACAAAGTGGCTCATATTGACCTTTTGATGGGTCCTACGTGAGGCTTATAGCTGTGGGATTTCCTAAGAGTAACAAACCTCATAACACAGAGAACATAACAGGGTATGTGGTCAGCATGACCCTGCTCCGAGGCAAGTTATATTTCTGCATCAGTGACTGGCAGGCAACGTATTACAGCAGTGATATGAAAGAGTTGGTGGTTCCAGCTATGCTGGGGGCAGGCGTCAACATTAGAAAGAAGCAATCCCAGGGCTGCAGAACAAGACTCTATCTCACCTCCTAAAAAAAAAAAAAAAGGCAGAGTTGCTGTTAAGGGAGCAGTATCCACGGTGCCATAGGCACATCTGGAGGGTTTGCAGAAAACGGCCTGACATGGGGGCTGAGACACTGGTAAGGTTTATGAGTTGCTAGAAAAATCGAGCATTTGTATCTATCCAGCATCCTTGTTTAACCAAGAGGTCCATGGTAGTTGAACCATGCTGACACAGATCAAGAAAAAGGACCAACACCCAATGGCTTTGTATCAGAAAGAACAGCAAGAGCGAGCAGTGCAAACAAGGACAAAGAACTTTTAATAACACGAAGACGGTGTCAAGATTGAAATGATCAAGCTGGAATTATCTGTGTCAAATTAATCACTCTTCGCTCATCTTTTCTTCCCATTGAAATAAAAATGATAATGAGCAACACCGCTCTGCAAGATGAGTATCAGCTTCTCTGAAACTCAAGGAGCTCAATGAATATCAATTATTACATGCTGCTCATGAAAAGATGCCAGCCATTAAGGGCTGTGGAAAAATAGTTTTATTTCAACATCAAATTTCAAAGAAAAACAACCAGAAATTGCTACGCATATTTGCCTCTAAAGCTTTTATTTTTAGGATGTGGTTCTGAACCCAGATTCCAGTTGAGTCTCACAGGTTCCTGCCCGCAGTGTGTTCAGGGAAAGGTGCAGTTGATCTGTGTCACACTGTATCATTCTGTGGGAAACAAAGTCTTTGTAGTATCAATCTGCTTTTGTCCGGGAGTCCAAGGGCCCTGGACCATGAGCCCAAGAGCAAGTGCTTGCTTTCCTAGCTTTCATGTCTGTTGGAATCCAACACCCAGGTGCTGAAGGAAAGGATGGTGGGTTTACTAAGCATCACTAGAACAGGATGGAACCAAGCAGCTGGCAAAACTCTCAGAGCCACAGGTTCACTGCCTGCCTAGGCTGCTGAGAAAAGTAACGGACCAGAGGTCTCAGCAGAAGAATGTTAAGTCAGTGGGTTTGTTTGCTTCTAGAACACCCCAGTTCAGGTTCTCTAGAAAAGCCTAATTGAGACTCTCCATGATGGTTTGCTGGAGAATGGAATGATCTGGCTCTTCAAGCTTGCAATTCTGGGGACGGCTCTCAACCTTGACAGGACCAGTCTCTTAGATTCAGGACACGGGCCTGGCTAGTTTGGAAGCTTTACCCTGAGCGTCATCCCCGTCCTCTTCAGCACGTCTCTAGAAAGTATATAGTAAGAGTCACGTGGACAAGGTGGGAGGAGCTGGGGGAGGGGAAAGAAGAGGATCAAGATATATTGATTTGTTTTGTTTTGTTTTGGTTTTTGGAGACAGGGTTTCTTTGTGTAGCCCTGGCTGTCCTGGAACTCACTCTGTAGACCAGGCTGGCCTCGAACTCAGAAATCCACCTGCCTCTGCCTCCCAAGTGCTGGGATTAAAGGCATGCGCCACCACCCGGCAGGATCAAGATATATTGAATAACAATTTAAAAACAAAGAACCACATGGGCATCATATTTAATGACATACCATTATGAACTAACATCTATAAAAATCCAGACATGTATCCTTCTGCCTAAGCCTCACTTCCTGACATAAGAACAGTATTCAGTAGATGGGGTCTGGTGTGTTCTGCTTCCTGGTGGCGACTTGCTCAGTCCATTGACAGAATCAATACCTTAATGCTGTTTTTTTTTCTTTTTAGAGAGTTCCCAGATTCGATGACTAATCTAACCACAAGGAAGAGTAAGGTCATGGCATGCCATTATCAGGCCCACTACATGTTCATTTCCGTCCTTAACTGTCAAATGTGGGAAGGCAGGAAGCCCCTTGTCATACTCAAGAAGACCGAGATGAAAGAAAACTGACATTTTCTCCATTGCTGACAGGTGGCCTGGTGGAATGTTACTCAATGAGGTTTATACACTGCACCGGGCCACACCCGGCCTCTGGATTTTCCTCACCCATTCATTCCCATTAGCACCAACTGGTTCTCTTAATTGTATATGTGTCACCTCAACATTGAGAACAATGTTTTCAAGGGCATACTTAGAAGGGAAAAAGTGGCAGTTTGCAAACATTTGGTCTAAACCAAATCTTACCCTACTCAGCTGAGGGAAGTACATTGATACTGGTTTTATCCAGTCCTTGACTTTTTAAACCTGTGTTTCACTTGGACTTCTGATCCTCAGCTCCCCAAGTCCTGAGGTCACAGGCATTCGCCAGCTTGCTGGCCCAGGTGCTCCGCCTCTTTTTAGTCCAGTTAAGTCTTTTGGTTTTAATCTTTTAGTTGCCTGTTTGCTTTCTCTGTGGCAGCCCCAAAGGTCATGTAGAACAGGAAATTCCTACTCACCTGAAGAGAACGTGCACCGTCCAAAATGTGGCGGGGAACAGGTAAACCCCACTGAGCTCTGAGGGTGCGCGAGTGGCTCTGCAACTCGCTCTGGATTCACGAATGAAACAGACACGTGTGCCCATGCGCTCCAGCCTAATTTTTCATATTCCTTAACTAGCTCAATGGTTGGGCCACTCCTGAACCTCCCCACGACTAGCACACACTCCCCTCCAGTTTTCCTGAGCTAACACCTTCTAAATCTCTATTTTTAACTTTGTTGCCGGCTCCTTCACAGCAGCCCTCCCATGGGGCCGCTTTCCCTTTGCACCTACATTTCACCCTTCTGTTCCGTCACAGCGTGGTCCATCCCGCGCCCCTCTCATGGCGGAATCCCTTCTCCTCCCGTGCGTTTCTTGAGGGGGGCGGGGTTTTGGGGGGGGAATTCTAAAAGTTCGGCCTCTTTCTCCCTGCCCAGCCATTGGCCGTTGGCAACTTTATTTCCCAATCAGAGCCAACTGGGGGCAGGCTTCCTTTAGCCTACGTGCAGGACAATGCAAACAGGTTTGTTTGGTGGGGTTTTTTGTTGTTGTTGTTTTTTGGTTTTTGGTTTTTTTTTTTTTTTGTAACACAATTAGTTTGCGAACCCAAACCACTACACCAAAGCATAGCTTCTTTCTGCCAGTCTCAGGACAGAACAAAACAGTTTGGCGTGGAGAACATTGCAGGGTGGTGAGATATTTTAGTTCTTACTGGCTTTATTTTAGTTGGGATATCACAGACTACCCATGAATCTCCAAATACCACAGCCCCAATAAGAGTAAAAACTACGGAGTAGGGCTGGAGCTGGGACTCGGCCGGAAAGCACCAGCCTAAGCATGTGAGGTCCTAGGATGGATCTCCAGCGACACTATCCAAGTCAAGAGCTAGGCATGGAGGCTCTGCCTTTGGGAGTCGGAGCTAGGAGAAGCAGAACTGGGACAAAGTAGGATCCTATCTCACTCACTGGACCAACGGGGGGGGGGGGGGGGAGGGAGGGAGGGAGGGAGGGAGGGAGAGAGAGAGAGAGAGAGAGAGAGAGAATGGAAGGAAGGATGAAAAGGGAGGAAGAGTGCAGTTCAAACTTGAGCTTCAGATTTTCTTTTATTTTAAATGTTTTATTGTTTGTGATTTTGAGTCAGGGTCTCACGTAACGTTGTTACTCTGGCTGTCCCTGAACTCATTGCCAAGTATGCCCCGGAACTGCAGCTCCTCATGCCTCTAACCCCCAAGGCTGGGGTAGCAGGAACACACTATCACCCCAGCTCAGACCTCCCTGTTCAGATGACTGCCGCAGTGCTCACCCACCTGCATTTCCTCTAAGAGTTCACAAGGTAAGCGGTGCATCTGTGCAAACACTAAGCTGCCACAGTGCTCGCTCCGGCTGATCGAAGGCAGGAATCTTTTCTTATTCGTTTACCTAGCACCTCGACACCAGCTTCATAGAAAGTTCTCAGTGGGTAATAGTTGGATAAGCACATCTCCTGGGTGAAATAGATATCTTACTTCTGGTGCCTTTTCAGAAATGATAGGACTCAGGAAATCTCTAAAGTACTTAACATGCAAGCCCCTTTATGACAGAGCAGGTCGGGGATCCCAACTTCTTGGAAGACCCCAGCAGAAAGACTAGGTTCAAGAACAGTGGAGTACAGAGAAGAACCAGGTCTTAGCAACCTAGAGAGTGCCTGTCTCAAAACGAAGAGCAATCTGGGATCTAGCTCCGTGGTAGAATGTCTGCTTAGTGAGAGCAAGGCCCTACTTTCAACTCTTGGTCCCTGAGGTAGGGAGTGGAGCATCTATGGAGTGATATTAAAAAGTTGGTTTGGCCTAAGCCCAGTGACGGCATGGCGCTTCTCTGGACCCTTCGGCATCAAATGCACCAGCAGCTGGCATCTTGCTTGGTTGTTCTTCTGCTTGGGAAAAAGCTACGGTTTTTCCGCCAGCAAAAAAGGTGACTTTCAAATGTTTATATGAATTCTTTAAATTCTCTTAGGATTATTAATTTCCAGGTAAAACACTGTGAGACACTTTGCAGCAGTGTGGATGGGTTTTGGATTGGGGATCCAGTTACGGCTTCCTAACTTGCTGTTGTTTTATTTTATTGAAAATAGACTTTTTCATACAATATATTCTGATTACGATTTCCCCTCCCCCACCTCTCCAAGCCCCCCCCCCATTTGTGTCTATTCCTTTTCTGTCTCATCTTAGAAAACAGGCATCTAAAGAATAATAATAAAATACAATTAGGTAAAAACAAACCAACCGGAATACGACAAAACAGCAAAGCAAGAAAAAGAGCCAAAGAAAAAGCACAAGAAATATATATAGAGATGCACACACATGTTCTCATGCAGAAATTCTATAAAAGCCCTTACATATGTAAGGGGCCTGTGGGGTAAAAAAATGTTCTAAGATACCACTGAGTTCCTTTTCTGTTGCTCAGCTACTCCTAGGCATGCAGCCGACTCTTATGAGTGCTTGGTTTCCTCAGTGAGGCTCCCTTGAAGAAAACTAATTTTTCATTTGCAAGTGGCTATCAGTTGGAGATGGCTTCTAGGTTGGGGATGTGTGTGTCCACTTCTCTCTTCAGCTCTTGGACCTCATCTAGTACAAATCCATGTAAGGCCCTGGGCAGTCACAGCCTCTGATATTTTGGTATCTTTCATTCTCTCTGGCTTCTACTCTTTCCACTTCCTCCTCTGTAGAGTTCCCTGAGCCCAAAGGGAAGAGATTTGATAGAAACCTGCCCCTTTGGGCTGCTTGTTCTCTGCATAACATCTGGCTGTGGGTCTCTGTGTTTGCTCCCATTTGCTGCAGGAGGAGGCTTCTCTGATGCTGAGCAAGGCATTTTATTGCTATGTTCCTTTAATAGAACAGTAGTATTTGGTTTTACCCTAGGTCCCTGGACTATCTAGCCTCAGGTTCTTGGCTATCTAAGCAGCATTAGGTATGGGCTCCATCTCAGGAAGTGTGTCTTAAATCAGGTATTGGTTGGGTTGGTTACTTCCACAAACTTATGTGTTATTCCACCAATGGATCTCACAGGCCGCACCGCTGTAGATCAAAAGCGTTGCAGTCGTGTTGGTGTTTGCCTTTTGTACTGGCTGGTTTTATGTGTCAACTTGACACAAGCTGGAGTTATCACAGAGGAAGGAGCCTCCCTTGAGAAAATGCCTCCATGAGATCCAGCTGTAAGGCATTTTCTCAATTGGTGATTAAGGGTGAGAGGGCCCATTGTGGGTAGTGCCATCCCTGGGCTGGTAGTCTTGGGCTCTATAAGAAAGGAAGCTGTGCAAGCCAGGGGAAGCAATCCAGTAAGCAGCACCCCTCCATGGCCTCTGCATCAGCTCCTGCCTCCCAAGTTTCTACCCTGAGCGAGTTCCAGTCCCGACTTCCTTTGGTGATGAATGGCAGTATGGAAGTGTAAGCTCAATAAACCCTTTCCTCCCCAACTTGCCTCTTGGTCATGTTTGGTGCAGGAACACAAACGCTAAGACACCTTTCTCCTTTGATAGTGTGCAGAGAACCTTCCAGCACCATCAACACTAGTTCATAGGGGTGAAGGCTCTAGTAGGTGTTCAGTGAGTTGTGTATGCGTTGTCTTCAGCAGTAGGGTCTTACCATCTTTTTGTGAAGAGTCACCAGTAGCCTTAACAATAGCCTGGGTTGTTTGGGGTTCTCATGGGATCCCCTTGGCCAACAACTCAGATGAATGTAACCCATTCCTGGTACTGGAAGGCTCGCTTGATGATGAGAAATGTCCGGCTGCGGCTGCTGTCTCCTCGTTACTTGGCAATTTCACTTAGATTGCCTTCATACATATGTATATGTTTCAGGAGGCTTCTACTCTGGTTTCCGTGTAAGCCTTCAAATAGTCCTTAGCTTTAGTTCTCCCTCTCCCCCCCTCCCCTTTTGACCTTCATGTTCCAGTCCCCCCCATCCCGTGCCCAGTTATAACTGTCTACTCTGTTTCTCCTTCCTAGGGAGAGTCCTCCTTCCCTCAGCCCCTCTCTCCCCACCTGACCTCTGCGGCTCTATGGAGTGTAGTTTGCTTTTCAATGACTTATCAGATGACATCCACATAGAACCATCTCTCTGGGTGTGGGGTAGCTTACTCAAGACAGTCTTTAGTTCCATCCATTTCCCTGAAAATTTCATTTCATTTTTTAAAAAACTTTTTAAAAATTCTTTGTGAATTTCACACCATGCACCAATCTCACTCGTCTCCTCACCTCCCTGTGCCTTCCTGTCTGCCCTCAGTCCTTGCAACCTCCCCCTCAAAACAATATAAGATGGAATAAAAGTAAAAACACAACCCCTCCCACCCTTGTCAGGAAAGCTGCAGTGAACCCCACATGATACCCTTTTGTCCACACTTCTTTATTAGCAAATGTTCATTGTGTTGAGTTATTGGTCTGTTTCGAGGCGTCTGGCTTCTGTTCCATCATCTTTGCTGAATGCTCACTGGGACTCCTCTTGGATATCCTGTTGTTGCCCTGTGTCATGGAGATCCTGCGACTTTGACCCCTTCACATGCTCCAGTAGATCACAGATAGGTGTAGATCGATCATAGAGGTGGGCCAACTCAAAGCCAAGGATCTAGGCCTGGGCGGTAGCTGAACTGGTCAGCTTGCTAGCTCTCCTGAACCTGCAATCCCAGGGCAAGCTCTCCAGTACTGCCCCAGCTAGCTCACCTAGTGCCAAAGCTAGCAAGGGGCAGCAGTGTCAGCTCTCCTGCTGGAGTGTCCTTGGGGTGCTCTCTTCTGTGCTTTACCACCAGGGCCAGCCCTACCATGCTGCCCAGGTGAGGTGTAGGGTTCGCTCTCCCCAGAAGGGCAGGGCCAGCTCTCCTGCTCTGATGACCTCAGAGCCAGCTCTTCCACCTACCACAGGTGATGATGGGGCTGGGGAATCTCTCCCCCCCCCCCAAGCCATCTATAGGTAGACAAGGGGCAGGTCCAGCTCTCCTATGCTCACACTCTTGGGGGAAGCTCACCCATTACCCCACCATCAGGGTCAGTTCTACTGTGCTGCCTAGGTTAGGGCTGGGGTCATCTCTCTGGAGTATGGTAGCCAGCAAAAGGCAGGGTCAGTTCAGCATACTCAGAAGGCAGTCCAGACCAGGGACATCTGCATGGCCTTTGGTGGTAACACGGGCCTGGGACATCAACACAGACCCCAAACCCAGACATGGCCCCTGGCAGTAGTCTGGATCAGATGTCCCCATGGCCTTAGGTGACAAGGCAGGCTACTCAGCTCAGCATGTCTCCCCTTGGCCACAGTGCCCTCAGATATCCACACGGTCTCTGGTGGTAGCCCAGACCACAGACAGAGGCTTGGCCTTTGTTTTGTAACTTGGGCCGGAGACATCAACACAGACCCCAGCTGCAGCAGGACTAAGGACGCAGCAGCCATGGCTCTTGGTGGGAATCAAGGCCAGGACCTCACCCTGGCTTCCTCACGTCTGCCTGTTCCTCACTGCTGTGGACTCTCGGGTTCCATCTTTCTCCCCAGAGTATGGGCCCCTCGGCTTTGCCTTCTCTTCCGCCTCTCCACCCCGTACCCCATCTTTCCTAACTCTCCATCACACATTCCTCCGTTGGAGTGGTGCCTGAGGTGGGCGCGTTGGTGTCTATCATTCATTGTCCATCCGTCCAGTGACGGACATGTGGGTTGTTTCCAGTTCCTGGGTATAATGAACAGAGTAGCAGTTGAACATAATTGAGCACCTCTGTGGTAGGGTGAAGTGTCCCTCAGGTATATGCCCAAGTATGGCATAGTCGATCCTAAGACAGATCAGTTCCCATCTTTCTGAGGACAGGCTTGCATAGTAGCTTCACAGTTTAAAATGCTGCTTTCCTTTGTAACCCACGGAGAGACAAGTAAGGCCATGGGCTCTTGTCACGTAAACAAATCTTATCTGCCTGGTCTTTCCAGTGGACGACTCCATTTCCTCCTGAAGCTATCTGGGTAACAGTGACTGAAAAGCCCAAGAGAATCAGATTTTCATTCTCTGTGTATATGTATTTTGTCCCCCTACCTCCACCCCATTTCCAATGAAGGTATTTGGGCAAATATTCAAGTAAATGAATAAGTCTATAGTCTGTTTTAAATGTCAGCCAAAGTGAAATGTTTTTATAATGTTGGAAAACAGGTTCAGAAGCAGTATTTGGAGGACTGTTTCCCTAAGACCCCCATGAACATGTTCCTTTAGGACAGCGGTTCTCAACCGCTGGGTCATGACCCCTTTGGGGGTTGAATGGCCCTTTCACAGGGGTATCAGGCATATCACAGGCAAATCAGATATCCTGCACATCAGATATTTACATGACAATTCATAACAGTATTTACATGACAATTCATAAAGAGGCAAAATTGCAGTCAGTAGCAATGAAATAATTTTACGGTTGAGGTCAGCAAGCATGAACGACCGTATTAAAGGGCCGCAGCTTTAGGAAGGCTGAAAACCACTGACTAAGAATATGACTGTCAGGGAGGGGACTGAAAAACCACACTGATCCAGGGGAGTGCCGAGCTCCCCCACAGATTACATGTGACCTTCTCCCCACGAAGGGGAACGGCAGGACTCAATGGCTGTAGTGTCCCTTTGATCGCTAGGGTGAAGAGAATCGCTGTCCCCGTGTCCTCCAGTGTGACGATACAATGACACCCAGGCAACCCTCCTCACTCCCCAAGGAGCCGCATGAATGGCTGATGGGTCACTTCCTTCAGTGGGGTAGCCACTGCTAAGGTGCAGTAAAACTCACACCCTCACATGCTCATGCCAGCAAGTCTAACCTTAGTGGATCAAAATGGCACAAGACCCAGGAGGGTTGTGTCAGGAAGAAAATGTCCAGCCTGTGGGTGGGGGATGAGACATGGGAGGGGGGTGAAAAGTGACCAAAATGCACCATATCCATGGGAAGTCGTCAAAGCTAAGAAGAATCACAAGCTCACACTTAGCAGTGGGTAAAACATTTTCAGTTAGAATTCTACAAAAATATAAGACAATATTCTGTTTAAGTTACATCAATTTATTTTCTTTTTTGTTTGTTTGTTTTGGTTTTTTGAGACAGGGTTTCTCTGTGTAGCCCTGGCTGTCCTGGAACTCACTCTGTAGACCAGGCTGGCCTAACTCAGAAATCAGCCTGCCTCTGCCTCCCGAGTGCTGGGATTAAAGGCGTGCGCCACCACTGCCCAGACGATTTATTTTCTTGATTTCCCTCTTTGTCCTGCATGCACTGTTAGCGCAAAAGCTGAAGCCGCTCTCCACCTGCCTGGAGGGGACAGCAGGCACACAGTCACCGGAAGCGATTCCTCATCAGTGGCCGGGAACCCAGACCTTCAAAACGCTGCAGGAACCTACACAGCGCTCGTAGGAAAATATGCCAGCTATCCTATGTAATGTAAACAAGGCAGGAGGTCAGCAGAGTGTCGGTGACAGTACTTACAGGGCCCAGGAGAGAAGTATCTAAGGGTTACGATGACATGCATATTTTACTTTATCAGACAACCCAAAAATGTAAAATTACTATAGTTTGTGGGTTTGGCATTTCACCGTAACTTCTGTTACATGGTAAACTTCATAATTAAATGGTAACTATGTAGTAATGTAATAACTTATGGAGACATTACCATGAAAAGTATGAAGTAGGTCTATAATCTGTGCCCTGTAAAATTAAATGCAACAGTCTTTACACTAGCAACAGTGTAAGCAAGCTAAGGATTTTGGTCCTTTCATAGATAGATAGTATATACACATATACACACATTTATATACACACATGTACACACAGTAATACACAGTTAGGCCAGAGGCTATGAACCCACTCACAGCTTCATATTGCACAGACATATTATGAGAACATTACATACTCATGTGGGCACTACAAGAAAGACTGGCTAAGACAAATCTGATTTTGTCAAGTGAAAAATGGCTTATTACTGAAAATAAACCAAAGACTACATTGTTAGAAAGTGAAAAAAAATGTGCATACTTATTTCCTATTTATACAAACAAGAAGCAGGCTGGGGTCAGCATGGCGACCACATGCTAAGGTGCTACTTTTCCACCCGCCACAGTCTGGAAATCCTGGAATCTCTGAGACTGAGAAAAGCCTTAGATGTGGCTTGTGGTCTCCTTAAACCAACTCAAACTCAGTTCCATGACTTGTGCTGACTCTGGGTCTGAATTAAATATGAAAGAGAAATCAAACTAAGAGGAGAAACAGGCTAACCCTAGCTGGCTACAGGGCAAGGTCGTTACGACGACAGCTGAGGGAAAGCGAGTCCTCAGGGGCAGCAAACACAGAGGTAGAGCTTTGCCGAGCTCATCGCGTGGGGTACCACAGGTCCAGCCATGAAGCGAAGGATTAGCATTTGGTCTGGGAGCTCACCTCACTGGTACCCAAGAGCACTATGAGAGCGTTAAGAGACACCTGACATCTCTCAACGCCTTATCTCAGATACACCACCATCAAAGTTCAGCATCTGAAGACGGAGGAGCTGTGGGGATTCTTGCAGAAACTAGTCAATAAAAACAACAAAGAGAACCACTGCTCATTGCTCAGAGCCACGGGAGGAAGGCCACGCTGGGGGCCACCGCCTCCCACTCTGGTCCTCTTACAGTCTACCTTAACGGGTTTCTTGACGGAACAGAGAAAGATTCGCATCATGTTAGAAACAGAATAGTTTTGTTGTTTTAAGTGATGAACACTCTGGAACTGAGGCTATTCTTCATCTTCTGGTATTTTGTTCCTAAGTAGCAATACTGAGCTATAAAGTGAATCTGAAACACTAGTAAAACAGACTGAGCAAAGTGTCAGCCAAGCTCCGAGCCAGGCCGTGGCTGTCGCTGTACACCCCCCGCTGGTGACTGCCTCTCGACTGTCTCCCCCATCCTAATGGTCGGTGAAGAGGAAAGTGCGGCTGCTTAACACTTCAACAAGGACAAGGACATGAGCTCCAGAACCACAGCTGAGTGACCGGCATCGGTCACCTAAAAACTAGACAGACAAGGAACAAGGTGTCCGTGTGTCCTGCAGCTGTGCGCTGCACCTTGGCTACCCGAGACACCCCTGCATCCCTACTACTCACACGCGTGCACGTGTGTTTCCTTAAATCCTTTAAGGTGTAAACTGAACATGAAGAGACTTTGAAAAGATCTCTTTAGAATCACTTAAGACAAAAGACTGAACCTAATAAAGAGAACTGTGAACACTGAGGGGTCCTCGGCACGCCGGCTGTGGCCCCAGAGCCAGGTCCCACTAACACTGCCTCGCCCGCACTTCAGTACAGAAGTCAATCATAAAGCAATGTCATAAAGCTATTTTCACAGAGGAAATGGAGGGGGTCTCAACCTGGCATGTGTTAATTAGCTTAAAAAAATACTATTTTAGCAAACACTACCGACGACGAGCATAAATCTAACGCTGTTGCAAAAATGACAGTTTAAATAAACTGGGAGTCACGCAGGAAAATCAACCATGGATATGGCTGCGTGCACAAAAGAGTAAAAGAACATTTCTTTAAAAATATATATAATATATTAAGAATTTCTTTATCATATTAAATTGTTATTCTTACAAAAGCTGAAGGAGTCTGTGCTGCTCTGCGCCTTCTTGTCTCCTCCACATTCTTTTGGGATTCCTCAACGATGTTTTTCCTCATTTAGTTTTCCTAGATACTTTGTATGATAAGAATCTTAACCTTAAAAAGTTATAAAATTAGTGATTTTTTTTTTGCTGCTTATTAATACAAAAGAATATAAGCGTTTGAGTCCCAGAGCTCGTCAGAATGCTTTGCTGCCTAAAAGGATATTAAAAGAACAGACTATCAGCCAAGTCCTGACATCACGAGTTCTGCAGCTCTGCAATCACTGGAGACTCGATCCCCTCATGTTTGATTGTTTCCTGGGTTTGAACAACGTGCAATCATTCAGAGAACCATCATGGCAGAGTGAATGGAAGCAACACCAGGCCTCGCTGAGAGCAGTCACGCAGTGGATTCTTAGCATTCTGTGCAGACGCCATACTTCATTTACAAGGCTTTATACCCTCTCGTGGCCGGGTGGAAGAAATGTCCAGCGGCCCTCACGGCGTGGCGGAAGCGTGGAACTTAACAAAGGCAATGGCCGCCAGCTCCTTGCAGAACTCTTCTAGGACAATCACACCCTCCAGCAGCGTGATGTGGTCAACGCTGGGGAGAGCAGACACAAAGTCAGAACAACAGTGCAACCTGAGATGGGGAGAATTTCCAGGCAAAGTCTACAAAACTCTGACTCACATGGGGCCTTCAGGCTCCAAGCCAAGCAGCCGCTTTCTGACAAGGAGAAGCTTGGGGGTGAAGTCTTGAATGCGCTGAATTCGAACCATCAGGTCGCCAACAACCTGCAGAGAAGTGAGGGATTCAGCTCCACAGGGGCTCTTTCTGAGATACCTTCCTTCCCAGTCACCGGATCTATGGCCAACCAACTTCTATTTAATCTTCAAAATTAAATATCAGGGCTGGGAGGTGGCTCTGTGGACGCTGGGTTTGCTGTGCCAGCATGAAGGCCTGAGCTCGGCTCCCCAGCCCCCACATGAAGCTGGGAGCAGTGGTGTGTGTCTGCAACCCCAGCACTGGAGGCAGAGACAGGACAAGCTGGGGTGTAGGGGGGCGTTGGAGGCTCACTGCCAGCCTGCCTCGCTGACACGGTGAGCTGTGGCTTCAGAGAAAGCCTCGCCTCAAACGCTGGAGAGTGACGGAGGAGGAAGACATCAACCGCTGGCCTACACAGACGCATGCATGGCCAAGCACACCTGAGGACACACGCATGCACATATGCGTACATGCACATATGAGCACTATATAAATAAAACAACATTTTAGAGTCACTTACTTTACTCATATGAGTGTTTTGCCTACATGCACGTATGTGTACCACATGTATGCCTGGCGCCTGTGGAGTTCAGAAAGTATTGGATCCCCTGGAACTGGAGTTAAGTAAGGATGCTGTGAGCCACTGTGTGGGTGCCGGGGACTAAACCTGGGTCCTTTGCAAAGGCAAGTGCTCTTAACCCCTGAAGCATCTCTCTGGCCCATGTTTTAATGACTTCAGTGAATTCCTGTAGCTCTACACTGGTTCAGAATGCATAGCAGTTATCTACAAGCAGTAGCGATGTCTTACTTTACACTAACTACACACAATGAGGTGAGGACGCTGATCACACAACTGACTGATTCCAGAGAACAGAACATCAGTGAACTCACCCTGACAATCACAGAGAAGAGAGACCTACAGCCAGAGGCCAGGTTCACATAGGGATCCAGAAGGAACTCGTGTGTGTGCGGATGAGGGAACAGGGAGAGCCTGGACAACACTGAGGTCACCTGCAGGTTCACGTCGTACGGCTGTGAGGAAGAAGAACAGAAGCATTCGTGTTGCGTGCTTGGGGAGGGGGGGAGGTGACACTGCCCCCACCCATGGTGCTGGGACTTAAAACAGAGAACAGGCATGGGCACCCACAGAGACAGTTTCCTATAGCAGGCCGTCACAACCCACCAGTGTGTCAGGTACAACACTATACGAACCACAGAGGACACACTTGAACCCAAAGTCCTAACAAAAAAAGTATCTGAACTTTTCAACACAGTAATATAATTTTAGGCCTCCTTTCCGTAACTCAACATGTGGCTGAAGCTCCTTAGACACCTCTTGCACGTAGGATCACAAGGTTCTGTTGCTTAGCTGTTCACTGCTGCTTGCTGGTCCCAGAAGCCAGCGCTAGGGAGGACGATGCTGCTCAGAACTTCTCATGGAGCCGCTTACCCAGGCTAGCTCTCTTTTCCCAAGCAGCCAAAGGAAACTGGTGGGCTTAAAACTAACTGCTAGAAGAGACAGGCAAGGCAGCCTGGGACAGCAAAGATGATTCAGGACCAAGTTTACTCTACTCTCTGTTTCCATGCCCTGACACAGTGAAAACCAACCACCGAATCTCTTGTCCTCAGGAGAATGGCTGGACACATGACGGAAGACAGCAGACATGTTGATGGACATTAGATGCGCCCACCCCCGTATTCTGTTACAAGGACCCAAAACATAACTTCTGGCTTCAACTGGTTCAACTGTAGGCTTTCTTACTCACCACAGACTCATAAATACAAGGATTTTTTTGAGAAAAGAAACTATCTTCAAGTTACCCCTTTTCAAAATCTTGCCTTAAACAAGACAAAGGAAAGGGAATCTGGAGTCCCAGTATGGGAGAGTTTGAAAGTGTATTTTCCTACTTGTAAGTATTGGCAACAGAACAGACACACACACACACACACACACACATGCACACACACACGGTCACACACAGAGACACAGACAGACAGGCAGACACACACACACACACACACACACACACACACACACACACACACACACACACACATCCTTCTTCAAGAGCCAGCCCATCAGCTGTAGGTACTCATGACCTATGGACAGTCATCTACCAGAAAGACCAAGATCAGCCAAGACTACAGCATGGGGCCAACCACAATGGTATGAAAATCAGGGTCTTCCAGTGTATTACCTGATCAAGAATTCTTCCCATTCTGTCAAATAAAACTTTCAAAAAATGTCCTTCAAAGAAGGCTGCTTCTAAGTCACACTTCTCCAGAGGTTTGGGGACTCCAGGCCACTCCCATCGTACGCAGACAGCACAGTAGTCTCGGAACTATGAGGAAAGCACTGGGGTCATAAGAGCAGCCGAGAAACTAGTCAGGCTGAAAGAGAACTTCCTCATACTGCCAGCTGCACCCGAGGCGTCAGAGCCAGGTTGGGGGGGGGGGGGAATGGCGCACTGAGCCCATCGAGGCTGGTGGGGAAAGAGTGCATCTGACTTCGAGACAGTGGGCATGTCACTGTGAACAGTTGGAACACTACTCTCCAAGGGGGTTCCACAGGCCAGTGCTCATCTCAGAGCTGGTGACCACGACCAGTGGTAAGAACGGAAAAGGGGGAGTTAGGCCTCACAGCCCTCAGAGCATGACCAGGCAGTCTCATAGCGGCCAGGTCTAACAATGAAATAACTGCAAGGTTTTTTCTGTTTTCATTTTTGTAGTAATTCATTATTTACTGTGTTTAATGAAGTGTTAAACTAGTCCTTGAGAGCCAGGTCTGGTGGCACACATCTGTGATCCTAGCACCTGGGAGATGGACGCCAGAGCTCGGGGTCATTAGCAAATCCAAGGCAGCCTGGGAACCGGAGACCTTGAACCATGAAAGGGTGAATGAACAAATGAACGAGCGGTGCTTGCAGACTTACGTCTCGTTTCTCAGGAGAACCTACGCCTCTCTCTGGAGTCAGGGTTGCTGGCAGCTGGGCAGAGTGGCGTATGTGGGAGGGGACACGTGTGTGCACTTACATCCCCATGCCCGAGTCGGCCGGCCGCGTCACTTACCTGCCTGTGAGCGTCTCGGAGGTAGGTGTCATAGCCGGTGCCCTCGACATGGTAGGAGGACTTTGCTTCATCTGGCACTAGACAGAGGAAACTGAGGGGAAGGGCTGTGATGAGCACAGGCGCTCCACGGCGGCACCGTGCACACCACGGGAGGAATTACACGCTAGCTTAACTGGTAACAAGCGCATGGGAACTTGAAAAATCAAAGTACATGGCAAGTCTTAATAATTGGTGGCTCTGCCCTCAGGGTAAGTTAAGGCTTCACTAAAAAATAACTAATTCTGTATGTAATACAAAGAAACCTACAAAGACTTAAATTTTGGATTGTGGCACAATGGATTGCTTTCTTTATTAATCTTAAAAACTGTATTTAAATAATTGAACTTGAGATATTTTTATGGACTATAATTTCACATTTGAGCCAAGTGCCATTTTTTTTTAATGTCACTTGCCAGAACCAGGCAATGACAGAGTTAAAAGCAAAGACCCAAGAGAAGACTGTCCTGAGAAGACACTTTGAGACTGAGAAAGGAGCAGTTTGCCTCTGCTGCTCCAGCTGTGAGCGGTGCAGCACCGTCACTCAGAGTTGATCCCTCAGCTCTTACTTCCGTCTCAGTCACTCCGCCCTTCTGTCGCTGTGCAGGCCGACCTCAGAGGCTTCTTACCGAGACTGGTCAGTGCTCTGAACAGAGACTACTTCTCTGTGAATACTGTCTTTCCTCCTGGTATCAACTGCTAGCCCCAGCTCCATGATCAAGACAAAGTCCCTGGCAGCACCTGTAGTCACAGTTCACTCCTGTGACTACAAAGGGCAGAGCAGCCCGGCTCGGAACACATGACACATTCAAGCCAGTCACACAGTGGCTCACCTGTTGACCACTTTGTGCACTTCCGTCTTGCCATCATTTTTGGGATGGTCTGGGCTGGCATGGGGTGAACAGATCCACTCTTGGTTTGGCAGAGTGTTATCTGGTGAAATGTCAGTAAATAATGGATCTTCCTCCAGATCTCTAAGTTTAATTTAATGATGTATAAAAAACAACATTTATTATGATATTTTCTAAACCAAAAGATTCTCTGCTAGTTTTTGAGATATATTACATAATTTTTCTAATACAAAGAAATAAGGACTAATGTATTTAATATGCAAATTACCATTTCACACTAACAATCTCAAGGATTCACTACTACTTTAGTTAAAGCTCAAAGAATATTTAGCATCTGTCATATACGAGGAGGTGGCTAACCTGCAGAAGGCATTGTTTAATGCACCTGTGGAGAACCCAAGTCCTGGCTGGGGAGACGCCACCCACAGAGGGAACACTTACACAGCTCCTGCTATCAGCCCATTCTCCACCACGTCCTTGTCTTCTGGGCATAAAGGTCTGTATTCTGTATAGTTTCTCTCCTCCAGATTTCTCAGGACCAAGTTGTACAGAATGTGCTCGTTGGGTTTTTGTAAGAGATGCTCAAACATCCTCAGGGTCATTATGCTGATCTGAAACCAAGTAGACAGAAGCTGAGGGGCAAGGAGGTGTCCTTTGCAAGTCAGACCGTCGGGTGTTAGAGCCACATAAAAGAGACTCATTTGAACGGTCACAAGCAGAGGCCAGTGAGGTGGCTCTCTGGGTAACGGTACATGACACCAAGCCTGATTATCTGAGTTCAATCCTGGGATACACACATGGTGGACGGAGAAAATCTGATCTCTACATGTTCACTGTGACACATGTGACAGCACCCCACGCCTCCCCGGCACCCCACCTCTCCCCAGGACCCCACTCCTCCCCGGCACCCCACCCCTCATCAGCACCCCACCCCTCCCCAGGACCCCACCCCTCCCCAATACCCCACCCCTCATCAGCACCCCAACCCTCACCAGCACCCCAACCCCTGCCGTCACAAAATAAATCACAAGAACATTAAACACCAACATTTCAAAGAATCTAAGTCCAGCACAGTTGAACATGGCTTACCTCGTCGGATATGTGATCGCAATGTTCGATTAACCTATGTCTTAGAGGATGTCTGCTAATTTCTGACAGAGTTTCTGGCTCCCTCTGTTCTCCGAGGATGAAGACCACCATTTCCTGAAGCAGGACGTCCGAGGTCACTTGCCGGACAATGCGGTGCAACAAGGCTGTCGATGTCAGAATCCCCATCTCAGAGCTGGGAGGAGCAGACAGGGAGGGGGTCAGTGGGCAGAAATGACATGCTGTGGCTAGTTCTGCAAGGTGAAAGGACACTCACGTCTGCATCAGCTGGGGTTCCATGACACCGACGAAGAACCTTTCATGGATGGCTCTGGCGAGAGCAACAGCAGCAGTCTAGAACACACCGTGAACAGCAACAAATTGACTCGGGCTAAAGACAATGAGCTCTCTCTCGCTAGACATCAGTGCCACGTGGAGCTGGGAACCAGCTGGGTCCTGTGCAAGGGCAGTTATCTGCTTGTGTACCACACCACTCTCCTCAAAACTAAGAACAGGGGGAAGATCCCAATAAGGTAACATCTCTCCACAGCAGAGTGTCTACAGGCACTTAGAGGCACAATCAAGGTACTTTTGGAATAGTGATTCAAGTTTTACTTAGTAAACACAAAAACTATCAATAAACAACAAAGAATTTAAACCTTTTGTGCCTCCTTGATGAGCTGATCACAGTAATCAAACCAGGAAAGAAATGAGATTAAGGCCCGCTTCCCCGGGAACGCTGATGCGTCTTCTTTATGGCTGTATGAGTCCAACCTGCGTGACAGAGAACAACTGAGGCCGGCAGCCGTGGATGCAGAAAGAAGACACCGGACAAGGCCCCGAACAAGCTCACTCAGTACACAGTGCTGGGTACCGATCGGAAGATATACAGAGAGACACAGATGAGAAGTGTCCCTTCAAATAAAAGCCATACATCAGTTCACTCCTGAAGCGGGAGGAAGCTAATGCAGAGAACCGTCCAGACGGCAAGGACTTGACCAAGATACTGACTGCGAGATGGTAGAGGAGCAGGGAGGGAACAGACGGCCTGCCAAGGCCGGTTCCCCTGCCCTAGCCTGCAATGTGCTCATGACCTGAGCAAGTGCAGCTGCCTGCAGGACATAAGCAAAAGCAGTGTGGCAGTTTTCAGAGAGAGTGGCAAAGGTAAACAGATTAACATATAGGCCGTCATCAACCAGACTCAACGGTTTGAAAGCAAGAGCGGCTGCTGAGCCGGCGGTGACAGAGGCGGGGTCGCTCTCAGAGGAGTTGGGAGAGGTGAGACTATCACTAGAACACAGTATGAAAGTCTCAAACAATTCATATAACTATCTAATTTTTAAAAACAAAGAAAATATTAGGCTGCTGATAGGTGGCAAGTTTGTGCATAGTTTTTTAAATGTTGCTTTTATTTTAAAATAATTTTATAAATGTTATGCAAAATTCATATTTTCTTAAAGATTTTTATTTTTAGTGTGTGCAGTGTGTGCGTGTATAGCAATGTGCGTTGTGTAGAAATGTGTGGTGTGCGATGTGTTATGCAGAATGTGCGTGTGCACGTGTGTAAGTACATGTCTTTTAAGTCTTCTGTTGTTAACAAAATGAGCAGTTATTGATCTTAACATAAATCTCACAATGGGCAAAATAAAAGGAGCTGGGGTCTGTAATCCTGGGCGGTTCCCACCGCATTCTGTCACCACTAAGTGACTGAATATGAGAATATCCCATTCACTGATCCCTGCTAGTGCCATATTTTCAAAACTAAAGAGTCCTGTGACTGGAAAGGAGAAGCGGACTTTGAGATGCAGACACAGCCTCTCAAGGAGTCCCCTCCAGGACCACGGAATGAACAGCACTTACCCCCAGTTAACTGCCTCCACAGCTTCAATGTCTAAGGGGTCCACTGACTGAGGTAGGGCCTGGTAGAGGGAGGTGAGTCGGCCGGTCAGCAGCTCGCACAAGCAGGCACTCTGAGCAAGGTTCTTGGCAGCCGTAGGCTCCGGCAGGCTCACCAAGAGCATCAAGCCTTCGCACGCTTTCACAGCTATCCGGCCGTCCTGAGAAGGAATGCACACATTACCTCTGGAATTCAGCGTGAAAGGATTCGGTGGTTTTCATTAAAGGAAGGATAAATACGTATTACTGCAGTCACGTTGGGGGAAGTAGAAGCAGACTCACGGGACTTCTTGTCAGGTTCAGCAAAGAATTCACCAAATTGTAGTCCTGGTTTGGCCGGATGGCAGAGGCCTCTGGCAGTGAGGTGACGTTGAGGTCATCTAGACTTGCAGACAGCTCATCCATCTGGTGTGGGGGCTCATCCTCCTTCTCCGTGTGCTCCACCCCTGTAGCACCCGTCAGCTCCTGGGGCTGGTGGCACTGGCTGATGTCTCCTGACACTGGGTCCTGACCTTTTGGGCCATCTTCTGAGATGACACTCAGGGCTCCTCTGGATGTCATGGGCTTCAACTTGTTCTGAAAGGAAGTGTGTGTCCATGAGGGTCATGTTCAGAACAGAAATCACGCCATACAACTACCACCTCAAATGAACAAAACAGTAACCACACAGAATGGCCTCTCTTTTCCCTGTCTTCTTTTCTGGTGGTGCGCTGGGAACCACGGCCGGAGCCTCACTCACACTGGACAAGCTCTCTGTCCACCTCTGAGCATCATCTCCGGTGCTAATAGATTTGGGGTGGGGGTGGGGGTTAGCCACGGTGCTGGATATTGAACACGAGGCCTCACACATGCATGACAATACTGTACCACTGAGGTACACTTTCAATTTTCATTTTGAAGTAGGGCCTTATTTAGTAGCTCAGGTTAACCTTGAACCTATCTTGTAGTCCAGGCAGGTCCTGAAATGGCAATCCTCCTGCCTCAGCCTTCTAAGTAGCATCTATGCCAGATCTGGGCCATCGGGCCCAGCTTGGATTTTCCTATGATGAGTGGTCCCCATGCCTAACGGAAGTGCTGCAAGTGTTAGATGAAATGAAAACAGACAGACTTAAGCCACAGTCACATGGCAGTTACCGCCATCCACACTACACACGTGTATTTTACACTGACCGGGCCATGACGAGGTTAGTGATAACTGTCTGGCTGCTGGAAAGCACCGGTACTGGCAGTTACTGTCACAACTGATACATCACCTCAATGTTAATCCTGCTAGGGTCATGGGAGAGGGCCCAAAACTACAACCTTCAAAGGTCGACAGCATTAAACTTGAGGTTTTCACAAAAGCCTCAAATTTTCTTCAGTTTGTCAGAGCCTTTTCTGAGTTTTTTTCCTTCGCCTCTGCTTGGGAAAACACAAGTAACTACCCTGAGGATGTTTTTATCTGTGTCTGAGGATACAATGTGCTTGCCTGATCCTCACATCCAAACACAAAGAGATTCTTAACTGGAGCAAATCATTAGCTTCCTATCTGACAGGAGAACAGAAATCAAACTAAATTTACAAGGTGAAGTTCACCGGAAGCCAGGCTCTCCACGGGGCTCACTGTGCTTACGTCATCATGGAGGCTGATCCATCTAAAGGTCTACTCCCCTAGCACAGTCGTCAGAAACACTGCCACTGCTGCACGAGTGTCATAGGCAAGTCTTGAGACCGATGAGCTCGTGCCGCACAGCGCACACTACTCTATGTAGTGAACAGCCTGCCAATCAGACGGCTCAGAGCAAAGGCCTTGGCTGCCAAGCCTTACAGTCTAAGTTAGATCCCCAAGAGCCACACAGGGGAGCAAACCAGCTCCCACAAGTTGTCCTGTGACCGCCACACACGCCATGGTGCATGCCTGCCACACGTGCAAACAGAGTTCAATTAGAAAGAGAGCAAGCGCAGCATTTCCCTCTCAGTTTCTAATTCTGTCAGAACTTCTGTGTCCAAGAAGAGTGCTGAAGGAAGGCCGCTAGGCTGCTGTCATGGTCTTCTGTGAGGCCTGACAGGACGGCTGCCTGGGTGCTGTCTGAATAAAATAGACATGCGCTCCACGTGTAAATGGTTCTCTAAAGACAGCTGTGTCACAGGACCCTCACGACTGACACACATGAGGCTGCGGATTTTCTGTTTTTTGGTCAATGTAATCCATGAGGCAAGTTTCAGAGATTTTCAGGTAAGTTTGGAGTTAAATCCATGTATCTAAAGTACTAAGTGTCTAAGAAAACAGTAGGAAGAAGAAGAAGGAGGAGGAGGAGGAGGAGGAGGAGGAGGAGGAGGAGGAGGAGGAGGAGGAGGAGAAGAAGAAGAAGAAGAAGAAGAAGAAGAAGAAGAAGAAGAAGAAGAAGAAGAAGAAGAAGAAGGAGAAGAAGAAGAACAACTTTGAAAAGAAACCCCAGCCAAGAATAGTGGCCACACTCCTAATGTGAGCCTAGACAACACTGGGAATTCTAAGCCAGCCCGGTCTACAGAGTGAACTTCTGTCCCAAAAAATCAAAAAAGAAAGAAAGAAAAGAAAAGAAAAACAGCCAGGCACAGAGGCAGAGGCAGAAAGATCTCAAACTAAAGGCCAGCCTGGTCCACACAGCAAGTTCTGGGCCAGCCACATAGTGAGATCCTGTCTCAAAACACAAGAGAGGTAAAGAAATCTCACACACAGCTAAACTAACTTTTTCTTATATATAAAGAATAAAAGAACTGCAATGCAGCCAGAGTAAGGTCTTCAGAAATGCACATGCTTGACTAACAGAAGCATTTTGATGCAAACTTGAAAAACAAGATAATAACGGCACATGTAAACAGAAACATTTCATGGGCAGAGAACTAGGCACAAAGTTAAACTCATGCAATTTTGCAGCTGAGCTGCCTGCCGACCGCTGAAAATGTTGCATATAGGACTCCCCAATTATTTACTCAATAACAGAAGAAAATCCAATATATTAGAATGTCAAACTCTTTAAACTGAAAACCTCACAGTGCCCCGAGATGGTTGGGGCCCACAAACACTGCTGATGGAAGATGGGACAGCAAAGCCACTTTTCCTAAAGTATTCTTCAGTGATTTCACTGCTGAGAAAAAAGAAAGAGGCTGAGGCCCGGCTAAGCTGTCAGAACACTGCCCTGGAAGCACAGAAGTCTCAGCTGAGCCCCTCAGCGCCGACCACAGTCACATAAGCTACAATCCCTGAACTGGGGAGGTGGACACAGGAAGCTCCCTGGGGCTTGCTGGCAGCCAGTCTATCCTAATCGGTGAACCCCAGGTTCGGTGAGAGATTCTGTCACATACATGCACATGATATGTAGATATGTATTTTTAAAAAAAATCTAAAAAGAGATTAAAGGAAAAAAGTGAACAAAAGCAGAAAGTAGACACGGTCTATTTTCCTTTCTTAAGCTGTAAGTAAAATTCAAAATATCAATTAAAACAAACCATGTCTTGATTATGGCTGTAAAAATAGTACAAAATGCTGCAGCCATCCAAAAGGGAAAAAAGCTGTTGGCACCTCGAGATTCTATTCAGCTTGCCCACCTCTGCATCTGCTGTCCTTCCCCTCCCCCCCAGCAGTCCTCCCTCAGAGCCTCCTCCCTCAGAGCCTCCTCCCTCTGAGCCTCCTCCCTCTGTGTCTCCTCTCTCAGAGCCTCCTCCCTCTGAGCCTCCTCCCTCTGTGTCTCCTCTCTCAGAGCCTCCTCCCTCTGAGCCTCCTCCCTCTGAGTCTCTTCCCTCTCAGCCTCCTCCTTCAGAGCCTCTTCCCTCTGAGCCTCCTCTCTCTGAACCTCGGCTTGGTGTTCAGCCCTTCTCAGTCCCACCCTATCTGGCTCAAATGCACTCTTTGAAATTCTCCTTGCAGGGTGATTGCCAGTTGAAATAAACACTGCTCTTAAATGAAAACTGCTTCTGGTCAGCAGAACCTGCAGGCCTGAATTGCTCCCGAGAGGATTTAATTTCACTTTTTATAATGAGCTTCAAATCAGAGGAGTGCCATGTACCTCCAGGAAAAAGTTGACCAAGTAGGGGTCCTGTTTCAGCTTGGCACACACGATGCAGAGAAACTGGATCTCCTCATTTTCCGTTGGTGTTGCGAGGACCTCACCACAGAGTCGAATTAATTTCTGTCAAAAACATTGTTTTTTTTTAGATTTAAAATTCTCTTTGTGATGTTATAGAGATAAAGTATGGAACATTACAGAGAAATATAAAAATGGTGGAATACAAGGAAAACCCAAACATTTGCAAATTTTCATGCTGTTACAATAATTTCCTCCATTATTTTTACTCTTAGAAAAACAATATAAAATTCCTTGAGTTCAATGTGCTTTTCAGCTGATGTCAGGGGAGTGCATACCTGCACAGGCCTGTGTACATTGATGTGTGGGAGCAGGGGCTGCCGGATTCTTCCCAGAAGCTTGGTGTAGAACACCAAGACCTGCTGCTTCATTCCTGGAGGACACTGGGCACAGGACAAACGTAACATATGCAAATGTTCACAGCATGACAGACCGTGTCTGTCAGTACAGTCCCCTTCAAAGACAAAGCCCCTGGCCAGTTAATGATTTTGCCAGAATAAAGTTTTCCACTAATATTCGCAACTGGCCTTCTAGAAACACAACCATACATCTGAGGTCACAACAAGACTGTGTGGTCACAGCCTCTGGTGATTACACACCGTGATGAGCATATGCTGCTGAGGCCAGGGTCTGCTTCAGGCACCATCAGGCTGGGACAGGAGCCTATGAGAGCTGACTCGCTGGCAGACCAAGGGGAGATCTTATGACTTACAGCAACGAACAAGTTATAACTAACACAGAGACTTTAGTAAAAAGGAACCCTTCGGCATGGACCCCTTTAAGCTAACTGCGAAGATACTTGCACTATGAGAATTATAAAGAACATCACTAGGGAGTTCTTAGAGCACGCCGGCTGTTCTGCTGAAGAGCAGCAAGCCGATGGCCACTCTGGATTAAGAGCGTGAGTCAGGCAAGTCGTATGCACTGTTGAGAAAGCAGATGCCTACACACAGTTAAAAACGGTCACGTGTGCACCCAAGGGTCATCACAGAAACGCTATCTGGAAACAGCCTAAAATATAATCTTCAGTTCAATAATATTTTTACAGTAACAACTACCTTATGTTATTCAGATAAAATGTTAATGACATTTATAATCACCTCTATCAGAAATCAATTTACTAGCAGTACAATTCCTAGCATTTTGCTAAAACATTAAACTAATTGGATTTAGTGTTATAAAATTCCTCACTGCAAAGGATGAGGGCCAGGAACATAGGTAGGGTACGGCTCCGGTTTTTAGGGGACAGGTTCACTCCTTACAAAAGAGTGCACTTAACTTACACCCACCTCAAAATAAACTGGGCATTATAGACTTAGTTAAAAAGAAATTTTCTTTAATATGATTTGCAACTATGTGTTATTAAAATGTCCATCATTTCCTTTTAGTGTTTTACTTTATAGAGATTCACAGAACCTCTGAGTTTCAAGCTGGAGGAGGGTTCTGCAATCACTTCCAACTCTAGTTCAAACAACGCAGGTCATAACAGCACATGGCTGTGCAGTGGGTGGCATCATGGGGCCTGTGAACACTGTGGTGTCCACAGCACAAAACCAGCTGACATTTCTCAGAACACACCCTTGCTCAGGTGCTAAGGATGCATGAATGTGAAGCTTCTGTGGTGGAAAATACTGTTTATAAAAATATTAGATTTGCAAAGATTTTTTTCAAAATTCATTAGGCCTAAAATCTGCATTACATCCACCGTGACTCCGTGAATGTCAGAATAAGCAACAATGTTCCCTTTTAGGACTTTACTCTTATCCAACTGTCATGGAGCTCTTATCCCTGGGATTCTATGCCACTAAGTGGGAGTGTGGTCAGAGCACTGGCAGGCTCTGCGCTCTCGCTCTCTCTCCCTCTCCCG